>OZJO01024384.1:0-111751 GCA_900406225.1 Acrobeloides nanus | reverse complement strand
ATCGATTTTTCCGCAAAAAATTCAAAAAAGTTTGTGTATTACAACGAAGAGCTTGTATACAAATTCAAAATTTCAAATGCAATTTTCTCGAAAACTACAACAATTCAAATATGCCGTAAAAACAAAAAATGCTCCATTTTTCATGTTCTTTCCGAATATATCATTTTTTCATATGATTGTAAATTACTGGACTAGTCCTTTAAAGGGGATGACATTTATGGCCTAATCCAAGAAAAATTTTTTTCTAAAAAGATCATTTTTAGGGGTAAAATCATGCGAGAAATCGATTTGCGCTTTATTAAAGAAAAGGTTTAATTTCTAGCTGCAATCTCATTGTTTATTTTGCTTTATGTATATGTTATTTTTATAAAAAATGAATAAAATTTTTATAAAAAATGAATATAAAATTTTTCATGTGCCTCTACATTTCTAGTCTTTGACTTTGACAGAGCGACGTATACACCAGGATGTGAATCAGGATTATAAGATTATCAACTATCAATATGAATTTTTGAATTAGTTAAAAGATCCATCTGAAAATTTTTCACGTTTGACAATTCTTTTCTAAAAATCCGATAGAATTTTGTTACTTTGTTCAGCTTTTAAAAGAACATATAGCATTACAGACGTTGCCATGTTTGGTAATCTTAGTGTCAAAGTATTCGCGAGAGCCTAACTTAAAAAGTTACGTGGTGATTTTTTTATTTACATTTTTAAACTTAATTTTTTTCTTGAAACCCCAGAAAAATGTCGACTTTTTTACATTTTAACCAAAAATTTTCTTTGAGCTTGAAAGTAAAAAATCGCCATGTAACTTTTTAAGTTAAACTCACCAGTACTTTGACACCAAGATCACCAAAAATGACAACGTCTGTAATGCTCTACGTTCTTTTGAAAGTTGAACAAGGTTTAAAAAATTCAACTGGAATTTTAGAAAAAACGAAACTAGTACGGACATAAAATTTTTTACTAGAATTATAGATCTTGATCTTTAAAATATGATTTAAAAAAGAACTAGTAAAATTCATAATAATTTCGTCGAGATAATCAAGTTTTTCTGCAACATCCTTTTTAAAAAATATATTGAAATGAAAACCAACATTTTCTCTTCAATAACATTGTCTTCATTTTTTCTCATTTTCGGCAGGGCAGGCATCTCAGGCCTCATCCTTGTGAAAAGGCTATGTTTTTTGTAATGGCTTTAACCGTTCAGTTGCCAAGTCTGGTGCTTTAACAGAAAAGTGCTGATTTTGAGGTACCAAATCTGAGAAATTAAAAACATGCTGATTTCTCAAAAGTGCGATTTTTGAAAAAGCTGTTGATTTTTCTTCTTTTTATGATTTTTCTTTATAAACTTTCACAATTTCTATTTTCCAAAACTATACCCAATTGAAATTTCTATATGGCTATGGAGCCAAAAATGTGGTTTTTCGGGTCAAGTCGATTTAAAATCGAACCGGACAATATAAATTCGTATTTAGACCCCTGAAAGTTCAATTTTTTTAAAGGGAGGTATTTTTATGGCCTAATCTTCGAAAAATTTTTTTTCTTAATTTTTTTGCAAAATGATATATCTAGGGGTTTTATTCGGGAAACACGAATATAGCATTATTTTCATGTTGCTTACATAGATTTATTTCATCAACTGGCAATGTCACCAACTGACATCTGCCCACCAAATTCTATCGATTTTTAGAAAAGAATTGTCAAACGTGAAAAATTTTCAGATGGATCTTTTAACTAATTCAAACATTCATATTGATAGTCGATAATCTTATAATCCTGATTCAAATCCTGTTGTATACGTCGCCCTGCCAAGGTCAAAGACTAGAAATGTAGAGTCACATGAAAATTTTTCTATCATTTTTTTATAAAAATTTTATTCATTTTTTAAAATAAAAATAACATATACATAAAGCAAAATAAAAAATGAGATACGTCGATCTTTAATTTGGAAAAGAATTCATTTCCATTCAGAAGAAGATGCCATCAAAGGAAGTAAAACAGCGTCAGTTCCTTGATGTTCTTGTACAAATCGGTGCTCCTAAAAATTTGTTCACGGGTTTAAATTTTGGGAAATTGTAAAACTTACAAATATCGTTCACCAAAGCTTGCCAAACCTGTGACAATAAGTTTTCCTTTGTTTTCGGGACGTTTTGCTAGCTAAAAATTCGATTTTTTATCAAAAATGATGAATTTTAATGAAAATTTTGAACATTTTTAGTGAAAACAATGAAAAAATTTTGGTGATTTTTGGTGAAAAATCAAAGGGGGAGAATTATGATTTTCAAAAAATATTTCTATAAATTTTGGGCAGAAACATAAGGTGGACCCTTAGGGTCGCCACAAGCCCGCACATTCTATCGTACTGAACGCAGGCAAAAGTACGATGGCCCCATAAGCTATTGTACGATCGTAAAATTAGCGTAAAAGTACGATGAAATCACCACAAGCTGTCGTACGATCGTACGATGGCATCGTACGAAATTTGTCGTACTGTCATACTTTGTCGTACGAGGAGTCGTATGAGGCGTCGTACGAAGTGTTGTACGACATTTCGTACAACCTCGTACGATACAAAAATGCATGTCGTACGATAAAAGTACGACGGCTCATCGTACGAAATTTCATCATATGAGTCATCGTACTCGTACGATAGCTTGTGGCCATTTCGTCCGTCGTACGATAGCTTGTGGTTAGTACAATAGCTTGTGGAAACCCTTAAGTTTTTTGATCTTCGCTTCGATTTTATCGAAATTTGGGTACTGTAATACGAGATTTCGAAATCGCGATTTCGACGCATCACCAGTTCAAAATTTAACATCTGGTAATATCATCAAACCATCCTCAAACCAGATGAAATTTGAAAATTTATGTTTTAACTTGCCTCTATCGCAGCAATAACATTGCAGCCACCAGAAATTCCAGCCAACAACCCCTCTTCTTTACCAATTCTCTTTGCCATAGCAATAGCATCTTCTGATTTTACTACCAAACATTCATCAAAAACGTTTCTCTCCAAAATTTCGGGTATAAATCCAACGCCCATGCCTAAAAGATTTAACTTTTTTCGTTTTTTAGATTTTGCTACCTTGTATCTTATGCGGTGAGTGTGGCTTTCCATGAATTATTTGAGATTCAGCTGGCTCAACAGCATAAACTCCAACGTTGGGGTTCTTTTCTTTGAGATATTTTCCGACTCCGGTTAGAGTACCGCCTGAGCCAACACCGAAGACAAAAACTCCAACTTTTCCTTGAGTTTGTTCCCAAATTTCGGCGCCAGTGGTTTCGTAATGGACTTTTGTGTTGACTGGGTTTGAATACTAAAATAAGAGAATAAATAGTAATAATAGACATACCCAGAGGCCGAAAGGACTATTTCCACTCGCCCCCGTCAAACATACATGCACAAGGGGTAGGATATTCCAATGGGGGGGGGGGAGAGATCACAACTTTGATACCTGATCAAGAACATAGGCATTAGGAATGGCCTTCTTTAGTTCCTCAACTCGCTCCATGGATGCTTTGACAGCTCGTAAAGGGTCAGTAAGGACAACTTCTGCTCCAAAAGCTTTCATGATAGTTCGCTAAAATATTTTCTTTAATTTTATCTTTAGCTAGCCTCGTATTGGACAAACACTTATAAATCGCTAGTGTCTAGGATGAGTTATAAATTAGATTATAGTAAGTAGCGACAAGGTTACTTACAACTTATATTTGCGATAAGTTGTGAGTCACTTTGTAGCTACTTACGATAATCTAACGTATGGTTCATTCTAGACACTAGCAATTTATCTCTTGTAGCGATCTAAAGACAGTAAGCCTAAAATTCATACTCGCTCAACACTCATCGAAGCCGGCATGACCAAAATCAACTTGTAGCCTTTAACTGCACAAGCAAAAGCTAGACCAATGCCCAAATTTCCAGAAGTGGGCTCAATCAAAATGGTTTTATCTGGGTGGATTTTTCCAGCCTTTTCGGCTTCTTCTAGCATAGCCCATCCAATACGATCTTTGATCGAGCAAGCTGGGTTGAAGTACTCGACTTTTACGGCTAAAATTTTGGCATGAGTCTAACAAGTAGTTTACTAACATAAAAAATTGGGACTTTATAGAATTCAAAAATTGTATAAATTAAAAAAATTTTAAACTTCTTTTTTTATTATATACTGAGAAAAAATCAGGAATTTTGTTGTATCGAAATACCTCTTAGGGGAGGGGGGAGTATAGGAACTACATCTAAGATTTTGCGAGTGGGAATGAATCTAGGACGATTCACCAAACTTCACTTTCATTTTTTAAACTTTTTTTGGCCCTTGGGGAAGGGAGTACACGTGCCCCCTGTGCCCCCCCCCATAGTGCCGTAGGCAGAGTGGGACAAGGGAGACATGTCCCCCGTAGCCAGAAAATTTAAATTTTTTTCTCTTACGTGGATTAGCTGGAACATCGCGATCATTCATAAATGTGAGCCGAAATCTAGGAATTAGCAAAACACAGTCCTTTGCGCAAAAATCCTAATTCACTTGCTATCAGATATAAGGATGGATCCTATTTTTTTCNTTTTTTCTCTTACGTGGATTAGCTGGAACATCGCGATCATTCATAAATGTGAGCCGAAATCTAGGAATTAGCAAAACACAGTCCTTTGCGCAAAAATCCTAATTCACTTGCTATCAGATATAAGGATCCTCCCTTATGCTTTTTCATAAAATTTTGAAAACATTTCTATGCCCCCCCCTCTAGAAATACTGCCTACGGCACTAACCCTCTCCCTTCAGTCGGCAATGACCAATTAAGACTTTTCACCTC
Source organism: Acrobeloides nanus (assembly GCA_900406225.1). NCBI lineage: Eukaryota > Metazoa > Nematoda > Chromadorea > Rhabditida > Cephalobidae > Acrobeloides > Acrobeloides nanus. Next base: position 106,942 of record OZJO01024384.1, on the reverse strand, counting down.
ACAGGAAAATACCTATTTGTTTCCCTATTAGCTGTTTAGTGAAAGTGGAGTTTGGTGAATCGTCCTAGACCCTGTCTATATAGAGGCAACTATTTTCTTGCTCTCATGCACCGACCAAAAATTTTTCTGGATGCAGAAATTTTATGTCTTACCAATTTCTGCTGGCAAGCCTTTGGTAACCTTATTCAAAAGAACCATTGGCGTCTTTCCAATCAATTTACTGGCATCGTTGTAAATAATGTCTCTGTAACGACAAAGATTTGAGCAAATCATTGATTGATGTCTAAAATATTTAATAAAAATTAAAAAATGCTTTAAATATTGAAAAATTTACATTTGCCTTGCCACCACTAAACATGAAACATTATTGGAGACAGCTTTAGGGACATGATGAAGTTTTGAAAACATTTTTAGAAAAGTTTCTAAAAGTTTAATACAGGCTAGGACAGAATAAAATGATTCCCTGTTCAATTTATGTTGCCCCAATATGCCAAATAATGTGAGTTATTTTGCGCAACAATGCCAATTACTGGGAACTAGTTGGTATTTTTGCGCAAAGGGGCTGTCCAGATATTACGTTATCAATTTTTTCGGAATTTAGACCCCCCCCCCCAACGTTATCAAAAATGAACTAGCGTTATTAACTTTTTATGGAGAGGGGTGACCAAGGACATAGCTAAAGGGGGGGGGTGCACCGAGGACCGGTGCCCCCATACCTGAAAAATGCCAATTAAAAATGATGTTTTTCCGATTTTCGAAAAATTGTTCTTCAAAAATGACTTTTATCAGAAAAATGCCTGCTCCATTCCTAGCGTCCAACTACGCCTTTGGGGCTGACCCCCCAAACATGATAACGTAATATCTAGATGGTCCCAAAATAACCCACAGCCTCAAGCATTTGGTATATTGGTGCAACAAAAATCGAACAGGGGTATCGGGATTATTCTGCCCCACACTGTGGTTAAGCGAAATTGGGCAGACGGCAAAAAAATAAAACATTAAATGAGCTATAACTTTAAAAGATTTCATTTATGTGTTTGGATGTAAAAAATATCAACGATATTGATTTTATAGAAAAAATGACAAAACACAGCGTTCGTAATAAAAAGTTCATATCGATTTTTGCCCAAAAATTGTCTAAAAAAGAGCTAGGTTTTATCCAAAAAGAGTTAGGTCCCGATGCCGAGTATTAGGTAGGGTTGCATTTTTGACCGGTTAATTGACAGACGGTCAATTGACGTCAATTGTCAAATGACATTGATGCACATTTAGCCTATCTAACTTTAAAAAAATCGTATCGAAAAATTCGCCAGGGTTTCAGAGACAATATCAAATAAGTGGTATATACACTTAGCTGAGATACCCTGTACAAACTTTTTTGATTTTGCATAAAATTTGAATATTTTTGTATAAAAGTTCAAAAGAAAATATCTCTTGAACTTAAAATTTTATAATTTTCTGTAGTAAAAATATTTGTAATGAATTTGGCGATTTTTTGTTAAAAAATTCAAAGTTTATTTATTACAACGAAAACATGCTCACGAAAGATAAATTCAAATGCTTATATTTCAAAGCATTAGCGATTATTCTTTACTATAAAAACAAAAAATACTCCAAATATATCTCTTACAAAACTTATATATATATTGTTGTCCATTTCCTTGTAAGCATTCTTCCTTATATACCACATAATCTCAGCGTTCTATGATGTGTAATTAACCCAGATGTATACGTGCAATTTTCCCGATTTGTGATGACCCTCCCTAAGCGTTCTTTGATCCGATGATGCAAAGTTATCGACCATGTTAATTCAGTTAAAAAAAGTCGCCTGCACTTATTTTAGTATCGATCAGAAATCATTAATCAAAATGAACGTGGGAAAATGGATTTCGGACGAAATTTTTGTCATCATTTTTGTTTTTTCGCAAAAGAAAATTTGGGTGTACGTGCAAATAAGAAAGTTTTCGAAATTGGAGTGGCCGCCTGCTATAGTTAGTGATTGTCTTTGTGATAAGTTGATTAAACACAGACAAATCACATTAAGTGTCATCATTTATATTTTTCGTCGTTTGACTTTTGATTTCAAAAAATGAGAACTTTTTTGATCAAGAATAAAATTTCTCAAAAAATGTTCAACTTTTTCTAAAAACTTCGTCATGCCCAAAAACGGTAGAAAATGTTCGGTCAAATAAAGTTGTTTTGGACCCCTCGATTTCCTTTAAAATGCTATTTTTTGACATAAAAACAGCTAGATCTCCGCATCCGGGGATCGAACCTGAGCCTTATACAGGGTTCCACAGATGTCAAAATCGAAAAATAATGATAGAACAGTTTTTTTCATGTATTTTTAAGGGGAGTTTGCTTTAACAACTTTTTTTGAATCTCTGAAATTAGGTCTGGGAATCGAACCCGACGGGCTCAACGTTGCTTAATTTGCCAGATCGGATGGGGTCGCTCGAAACTGGGGTCGGAAAGTTTCTATAATATTTCTATCTGAAACAGACTATAATCATTATAACTAAAACCTACGTGGCAGTATTTTGAAAAAAGAGATTTCTCAAATTTCGTGGTTCTTTGTAAGCCCTTCGATCCCAAGGGTTTTGTAGTCACATCCTCATGGGGGTAAGTCAGCCCTACTGGAATTGATCTTTAATGTCCGAAACAATTTCTCAATGGATATGGAACTCCATCAGTGACGAAAGAGCCTTTTTGGCAGATCTATTTCTTGTTACCACTACTCATTTAATTTTTTTGCATACGCAACTAGTTTTCTTCAAATTTAAAAAATCGATTATACTTTTTCAATTTCCTGAACTGTTGTTTGCCAGCTCATATGCCTACATACCTTTTCGTCGCCTAACTTCCCATCAAATTTCCCTCTAGAATCAACGCCGAGGGTGCTAATCCGCCTAAACATTTCGTTAATCACATTTAAGATGATAACAATGGCATGGAGTGTGATAAGGGTCGAAGTCCCAACATCGAAACGAAGAACAGGGATAATGAGGTAGGTTTGTGTCTTTTCTTTGTTTTTTAATGTACGAAAAATTTGTAATCTATAGACTACCAAAAAACAAACTAGCATGGCCTCTTAATCCTTTTCTTGTCTAGGGCATCGAATGTTTGTAGTGAGCAGTTAGTATTAAGCAGAAGGGGTTTCTTGATAAGCATACTGTTTTTTGAGAGATTTTTATATTTTCATGAAAAATTCACACCAAGAGAGGTCTCATTTTTATATTGGGTCGTTCAATAAGATGCTTTTTAGTGATTAGTTGAATCTTTTGGGTTGTCTACTGTTGTCGAGATCTCGAAATCGAGACTCTCGAAGATTTTGATCTCGAAATTGGCAGTATCACTTTTCGTACAATTGTTTTCTTACGGTACTTTTCGTACAATTATTTTTCGTACGGACTTTTCGTACGAACTTTTCGTACAAGTACTTTTCGTACGGTACTTTTTGTACAATTATTTTTCGTACGAACTTTTCGTACAAATACAAAGGGGGGAGGCAAAATTACTCGCCAAGGGGGCGAAAAGTCGCCCAAGGAGCAATTTATGCGAGGATATACCGCCCCTTACGCGAGGACTTTTGCCCCCTCCCCCTTGTATTTGTACGAAAAGTACCTGTACGAAAAGTCCGTACGAAAAATAATTGTACGAAAAATAATTGTACGAAAAGTACCTGTACGAAAAGTTCGTATGAAAATAATTGTACGAAAAGTGATACTGCCTCGAAATTGGGCATTTTTAGCATTTTCGAAATCTCGAAGCAATCTCGATTTTGAAATCGAGAGTCTATAACCGATGCATTTTTCAAAAAAATTTTTGGCGCTAGTTTTTAACTTTACGTAGATTTCACCCGAATTGTCCTAAATTTCCCATTTTCAAAAAAGTGCCAAATTGGACATTTTTTAATACAAAAAATCGTAATTTCTGACCATTTTCAGATTAGAAAGAAGCATTTACAAAAAATTTTCGCCTGCGGCGCTGGTTTTTTACTTACCTCAAGGATTTCAATATAATAAAATTTTTCGCGCCTATCGGCGCGAAACAGCGCAAGGGGGCCGAGGTGATTTTTGAAAATTTTTTGAAAAAATCGAAGAAATCACCTTGGTCCCCCTTATGTTTTTACTCAACTTTTTGGAAAAAATGTAGGGGTGGACCATTGTAAATTTTTGAAACTTTCTGATCTCAAAAATCGAGATCTCGAAAATATTGATCTCGATTCAAAAATCTCGATCTCGACAACCCTAATCTTTACGAAAATGACTCATCGGGAAAAAGAGAAAAATGCTTCCCTGACCCTGATTCAGGGAATACGAATTTTTGAGCCTTTTATGGATATAGGTAACCTCCATTATTCAAAATAAAATCCTTCAGATTCGAGTTCCCCCTTCTTGAAAAACACTTAAATTCAGATGATTTGAAATTTTTCGAGATGTTTTATCTTTGGTCTACAAGGGAAAATTTTGATAAAAAAGTTTGTCACTTTTCTTTAAATTACGGAAAGGTATCCTACACATTGAAACTATATGATTTGTACATAAATCCTTTTTACCCACTTCTTAATAGGCTCAAAATTCGTACACTTAAGAATCTTATAGATTTTTGATTTCTTACACAAAATCAGTACCATTTTCTAATCAGTACCATTTTCTAGGTATTCAACTTGTCATGCGTAAGCAAACTTTCTTAAAAAACGATTTAAATCCAGTTGGCGGTCGCCGCCGTTTTAATACCATACTGGATCATGCACCTGGTGGTCGGGAGCGCAGCACGAGTATAAACTTTGCCACACAATTCGGTGCTGACGCTTTCGACATAGCTTTTGAAGAAGATGAAATTATTGAGAGGATTCACTCGGCTAGTGTGTCTAGGACTAGGACGAATACACTGGTGCTTCCAGTGCCAACCATTTCGGCTAGCCCACCAGCATATAGTCAATTAGATGATGGTCAAAAAAGAAAAAGTATATTGAAAATTGGACTTGGCCGTGAGTTTGGGAGTAGATTTGGAAGCAGACCTGGAAGTGTGACGATTAAAGATGATCCAATTCCGACTTCTGGTGTGACGATTGTTACGTAAGTGAAGGGTTGCCCCACTCCCAATTTCATTTTGACTCTTATGACCTTGTCTTTTTCTTTCCCTGGGTCACCTGTCCCTCTGAGTTTTACTTCCTGGGTCATCTTCCCATGTTTATGTGATCTTTATTGATGACAGCGTCTTTGATATCACTTCCTTGAGCAATATCTCTAAGAATTCTAGCTCCAGTATACCTTCTTGTTTTAGAGGGTGCGCGGAAATTATCCGACCCCCTATTGTCGGATACTTTTCACCAAAACTTTTGTTAGGAAAATCTATACATCAAGATCTTGATGTCTTTTTAAAGCTCACGCTCGTAGCTTTAAAATGACACCAAAATCTCCGCGTATGGTTATTCCTATCAAAAGTTATAGCAAAAAAAGTATCTAGATATACCTTACTATAGGGGGGGGGGTCGGATAATTTCTGCACATCCTTTATAGCATGTCCAGCATCTTTCACGGGTGGTTTAAGAAAACGAATAAAACTACAAAAAATATCACCAATTCCTGCTTCATATTGAATACCATATTCTCGCTGATAACGAATTCCTTCGAAATACCTTACTAGGTCATTTGGCTCTTCACCCCCCCCCCTCACAATCCCTGGATTCCAGAACCTTGTCCATTTTTGCATTTCCCACAAAAGTCATAATTGGCAGAAAGATTTTCGTAAATTTAGTGAAGAAGAAACAAATTGGCGCTCAATCTACCTTCTTACAGCAGTTTCTACCTTGGCTGGTATACAATTTTCTGTCTTTTTCACATCCTTATACCCATTTTTGAATACTGTAAGACTCTTTTTGTTAATTTTAAAAGAAGAAGAGGTTTTAGGTTGATCCTACAGCCAGTTCAATATACTTTGGGATAATTACAGCAGCTTATAGTTTTGGGCAAGCCATTTTTTCTCCATTATTTGGATATTGGTCGAATAAGAGCAAAGCTAGTAAGAATCAATTTATATTGTAGGAAGGTACAAAGACCTTTTCCTTTTATACTTAATACGGAAGAGTATTCCCCAGATCTAAAGCTTTTAATAACCAAGGATCTAGCCAAATTTTTTTCTCCCCCCTCCTCAGCCAAACACATCATCGTCTATTTTCTATGCGAGATCGATTGCGCGCATTGTTGGATCTTGAAAACGCTTCCCTGACCCTGATTCAGGGAAGAGATGTGTGTATTTAAGCGAAAATAGGCTAATACAGGGAAGCGTTTTCAAGGTTCAGTAATGCGAGCAATCGATTTCTCGCATAGAAAACCCCTATAGAGTTATTTTGGTAAAAATTAAAAAATTTGAAAAAATCGCAAAATTGCCATTGTTTGGGGGCACATTGTACATAAGCTTTATTTTAGTAAGACCTCCATTAACTGCCGGTCTAATAGTCATGATCGTTTCAAATGCTATATATGCTTGTGTAGAACTTTTTCCACAAACTAGTCGTCGTTGGGTTATGTTAGTCGCTCGATTTTTTGTCGGCTCCGGATCTGGTATAGTCGGCATCATGCGAGCCTATGCCGCCACTGCTAGTACATTAAAAGACCGCGCCAAAGCTATTACTTATCTATCTGCTTCTTTCGTAAGTAGATTGTGTAAATTTTAAAAAAGATGAAAAAAATTTAGATGATAGGTTTGACAATTGGGCCATTCATGCAGATCGCTTTTACTCCGATTGGGTATCCAGGATGGAAAATAGCGGGAAATTTTCATATAGATATGGTAAGTAGTCAAATGTGCCCTAATACCTGTGAGGCCTTCCGTATATAAATCCAGTTTTACTTTTAAATCCCAGACATTCACGAGAATCAGGGCTTTTAAGGCCCGTGCAAAAAATGTTCCAATATGGGGACTTTTTTGAATTTTTACTTTATGCCATTCCATTTCTAGTTGGAGGTCTTCTCCTCACCCCCAAAATGGCACTATAACTTTCTCCACGTTTCATGTTCGCCACAACAACTTTCGCCACGTTGCAAAAAACTATAACTTTCGCCACGTTCGTGTCAATGTACATATTTATTGCAAATCAGGCAACTCAATCTGAAATTAAATGTTTATTGACATGAAAGTGGAGAAAGTTATATGGCGAGATTCGTGGCGAAAGTTATAGTGCCCTCAAAATTGACCCAACATTATTAAAATTTTAGTACACCTCACCAGCCTTATTTGCCTCTCTATGCAACCTTATATCCTTAGTTTTTCTGTATACAGTTTTTAAAGAATATTATGCGGGTATTATTACAGAAGAACAAAAAGTTGGTAAGTAAAAAAAGGATTTTGAATTTCAATTTTTACGGATAAATGTTTAGACCCCTTCTTCGCTCTCCCCAATCCAAAAGTTATCCCTTCTTCAATTTGTATTATAACTCAATTTACACTGATGTTTATTGTTACAAATTCTGAATCGTGAGTTTTTATAAAAAAATTTAATGGATTTTTGTCCCCTTTTGGATAGATTTCATAATTTTTTTTATCATTTTAAAAGCTGAGTACATGNGTTACAAATTCTGAATCGTGAGTTTTTATAAAAAAATTTAATGGATTTTTGTCCCCTTTTGGATAGATTTCATAATTTTTTTTATCATTTTAAAAGCTGAGTACATGGAACCGAGCGCGAAGCGCTCTGAGGGTAGTGACTCCGAGCTGCACTCCCGAACGACGCTCCTCGTTAAAAATGTGTTAGTTATTACTAATACTTTTTTATTAATCCCTGCTATAACTAATCTTTTTGTTTGAAAAAAATATAGAAGGTGAAGAGTGCCAACAACTAGGGTATGGATCTTGTACTCCCCCCATGAAAAAATCCTGGGTACGGCACTGAGGGAGACCATTAGGAAAAAATTTCATCTTTCCATTTCAGGGGGAGACAATTCCCCCTCCCCCCAGCTACGCCACTACTCCCTCGAATGTCGTTGACAAAAAGAGAGTACCGGGCTTGTGCATAAAATTTCTATATGGTTCATAATAATAGGGTTAAATTTTAGTGTCGGTTCAATGTACACTATAGCAATGTTTGAATGGACCGATGCTAAAGCTGTCTTATATAATGGTTTTATCGGTGCAGGAAGTAGTATAATTTCTTTATTTCTTTATGTTGCATTAGCTTATGGATTAGGAAATTAGTAATAGCCATCTTTTTAAAAAAGAAATCTAAACAATTTTTTCTAGCATAAGCAAAGGAAGAGAAAAGAACTTTACTATTATCGGGCTTATAATGATTTTATTGTATCAACTTATAACATATCCATGGCCATTTTTGCCTGGGAAGCCTGGATATAAGTTTGAAAGTAGGTAGAAGATTATCTTTGTGGACAAAACCCATGTCTAGCTAAATCACCAACATAATACCCTTAAGCCGGCCGTAAGTTATCGTCGTACTTTGGTGTCGTACTGTTGTACCTTTCTGTCGTACCGTGGTACAACAAAAAGTACAACAACTTACGGTCTCGAGTCGTACTTTTTAATGCATTTTGAATGAAAAAGTACGATAACTTGCGACCTCATGCAGATACATTCCTGTTTTCGACCCTTCCATACAGAGCTTAGCTCTGAGAGCTAAGTAGGGCTGGCATACCCGAACAATTTTTGACCATAGCTACGTGCCTGTCTCTCCATATCCTTCATTCAAAGATCAACATTTACATTCAAAATATTTCCCTGCAGTTGATATATCCCTCAAAATTTTATTTTTTTCAAAAAATTTTATTAGATGAAACCAGTTCAAGCACTGAATATATTGGCTGCTACTCAAGTAAATATAGATGGTGTGAATGGACTCATCAAGTACCTTTATGGCTCTATGCAGGTGCTCAAGCAATCACAGCCATATCATTTCCGTTAGTTACTGTAGCTAATAATACCTTATATAGTAAAGTACTAGGAAGTCGGAGGCAGGTGAGTATTTTCAAAATTTCATAAATTTTTTTGTTGAAAAATGATATCTTTGGAAAGATCATAAAAAATTGAGTATTTTTTGTTTTTACGGCATCATCTGAATCGTTTCCCCCATCGAGATAAATGCATTTGAAAATATGAATTAGTATACATGTTTTCGTTGTAATAATCAAACTTTTTTGAATTTTTTGCGGAAAAATCGTGAAAAAAATAGCATCAATCGATAGAGAATTTTATGTTGAACAACTTTGCTAATTGAAGTTTGCGTAAAAAATTATTTTCTCCAATCACAAATGCAAAATAAATTTAAATTTTTGTATATTGAAACGAAAACCCTGCATGAATTTAAACTTATTTTTTGATAGAGAAAATAATTTTTTACACAAACTTCAATTAGCAAAGTTGTTCAGCATTAAATTTTCCGTTGATTGATGCCATTTTTATACGATTTTTCCGCAAAAAATTCAAAAAAGTTTGATTATTACAACGAAAACATGTACACGAATTCATATTTTCAAATGCATTTATCTCAATGGGGGAAACGATTCAGAGGATGCCGTAAAAACAAAAAATGCTCGTTTTTTCATAATTTTTCCGAATATATCATTTTTTTATCTGAGTGGCTTGGTCCTTTAAAATAAAATAGTAGTATTGAACTTCCTTTTAGTATCAACTTTTTGCAAATTTATATCTTCTGGGGTGGCGCTTTTAAAAATAGGACCATATTTTAACAAAACAAATTTTTAAGGGAACCATGCAAGGCATTCAAATGATGTCAGGAAGCATTGCGAGATGTGTAGGGCCATTTTTGGTGACTTGGGTATTCAATGACTATGGCCCTGGAGTAACTTGGCTAATGCAAATTGGTGTTCTGGCTATAGCAACAACGCTATGGATAGTGTTTTACCGGCAAATTGTGCCGCTGGATATGGATCCAAAACTGAAGCCGGGAGAACATTATAAGTACGAAAAAGGTGTAAAATATAGATTTTAAATCATTTTAAAATTTTAATAAGAATTCTATTGCTAATAATAAAATTGTGAAATTAAAGACTATTTTATTTTTCGAAGCGTGAAAATGTTCCCTTGACCCTGATTCAGGGAAAAAATAATGTTTTAGACCAAAAAAGCACTAGTACTTGGTTTGAAAAGACGTTTCGCCATCAACAATTCTCTATGGTGCAGTGACCAAGCAGTGGTTTATTGGTCACAAGGTCGCGGGTTCGAATCCCGCTTGGAGGCAAATTTTTTTGCACAAAGTAAAAATCGAATAATTTTCCAAGTGGGATCAAAAATTTGACCCCTAAAATACAAAGATCGACCCATATCTCTGCGAGGTTATATCATAGCCGGCCCCCCGATAGCTCAGCTTTTAGGGCTTTATTAGAGCTTTTCAAAAAGTGGTCGATCGCCGGAATCAGATTTATATTCGCGATGATAGATCACTTTTAAGTTGGTTGGGTTCAACAACTCTAAATCTAAAATTAGCGAAATTGGCCATAATTTATATATATTCGAAAAATTCATGAAAAATGGAGCATTTTTTGTTTTTACAGTTAATTCTGAATCGTTATCGTTGCCGAGATAATTGCGTTTGAAGTTGGCTATTTTTTGGAATTGGTTTAGAATTTGAATTCCCGCCAAAATTGAAAATCAGGGTTTTGGCGGGAATTCAAATTCTAAACCAATTCCAAAAAATAGCCAACTTCAAACGCGATTATCTCGACAACGATAACGATTCAGAATTTACTATAAAAACAAAAAATGCTCCCTTTTTCATGAATTTTTCGAATATATATAAATTATGAGCAATTTCGCTAATTTTAGATTTAGCTGTTAAGAAAAAAATTTTCAAACACCTAATTCGACCTTGTAGAATTTTTGCCTATCACAATTTAAAAAAAATATTTGGTCGACATGAAAAGAATTATAATTAAATTTAAGCGTTATTGAAAACAAAATTATCCAGAAATTTGTTTCGAAACTTCCCATTTGGATCATATTTCTTGCATAAATTAACAAAGTCCGGCAATTTTGGATAGAATTCTTTAAACTTTCCTGGTTCCACCATAAAAAGTTTTCCCCAGTGTGGTATCGCTTTAAATGGCTCCAATTTTTCTTCAATTTTCAGCATCAGTTTTCTTGCAGCATCAAAGTCTTGTTTCCATAAGAAATGAATCGCTACAGATGGTCGTTTATAAAATGGACTCATCCAAAAGTTGTCAGCCGCTATAGTTCGAATTTCGGACTCCCATAAGTGAGGTGTGATTTCATCGTGAAGAGTCTCGACTGCCATCATAGCTTCGTATGCTTTGTCAAGGTCGACGAAATATTCGCATTGGAGTTCTAGGCCATAGCTTGCGGGTGTATGGTCTAACTTGAAGTGGGGTAGTCGTTCATGCCATGGTCCAACGATTCCGCATTGGTCTAAATTTTTTCTATTACTATGAGACAGGCAATGCTTTGGCATATACTTAGGTTTAGGCTTTAGGCTCATTTACGCACACCCTGTGCGTATCCAGTGGGGTGCGAGAGGGCGGTCGCATCCCCCGAAATTCGAAAAATGAAAATTTTTTCTTAATGGTCCCCCCCCCCTTACGTTGATTCCTCACCCCACTCTCTTGATCCTAGATACGCTACTGCCCTGTAGGTTTAGGCTTAGATCATGCTACGCTAAGAGGGAGGTAATTGAACGAAGAAACTTGATAATTTTTAGAACATTCAGGGAAAAAGATAAGGGAGAAAACTCATTGTTACCAGTCGTATTTTCAGCACTCATCCCAAAAACTGGATTACGATTTTCTTTAGCTTGTTTGGCCCCAAATAATTCTGTATCATAATCATTTTCTTTGCCATGTTCGACTCTTCGCTTAATCCAAACTTGATCAAGCATTTTATCTTGCCATCTAGTATATAAACTAACACTATACCCACTTGACATGATATCAATGAAATGGTCTTTTAATTGATCAAAGCGTAAGTTTTCATAGACCATTTGTTTCATCATGTAGACTGGCTAAATTTTGGAATTTGTATTATGATTTTATAAAAGCACCCCACCTCATCCCTTTGATACCATTCTTAGCTAAGGGTGAGAGGAAGTNGTTTCATCATGTAGACTGGCTAAATTTTGGAATTTGTATTATGATTTTATAAAAGCACCCCACCTCATCCCTTTGATACCATTCTTAGCTAAGGGTGAGAGGAAGTCGTTGGAGGATGAGCCGGGAGCATTGATTCGGGGGGGGGGGAGAGAGATATGGTTCATGAAACATGATTCCGAAGGCGCTCCATCCTATGAGTTTTCGGGAAGTGGTTGGCCTTTATTTTTAAAAATGTGAAGTCCAACAATGTAAAGACCCTTACCTGTACATCCAAAACTAGTTTTGTAACCACTCCAATCCCTCCAAGATGTACAACCATGCCATAAAATTCTTCATAATTTTTATCCCTCGAAATTGTAATAATGTCACCAGTCGCTGTGACAATTTCCATAGCCCGAACAGCACTCGATAAATTTCCATTCTTATTTCCAGAACCATGTGTTCCAGTTGCACATGCACCAGCGATAGAGATATGAGGTAAAGAGGCCATGTTATGCAAGGCAAATCCATTTTTATACAGGTAGATGGCCAAATGGCCATAGATGATACCAGCTTCGATTGTGACTGTCAGTGTGTCTTTATCAAGGTTAATGACCTTAAAACAACCTTAAGCAGATTTAAAGTACAGGGTGGCTCAAAATATCCCGATATAACTTAAAAATGCAAGTTTTTTAGGGTGGAAGGCATTAGGGTCGCTACAAGCTCGCACATTCTATCGTACTGAACGCAAGCAAAAGTACGACGGCCCACAAGCTATCGTACAATCGTAAAATTAAAGTAAAAGTACGATGAAATCACCACAAGCTGTCGTACGATCGTACGACGCAGTACGATGGCATCGTACGAAATTTGTCGTGCTGTCGTACGATGCCGTTGTACTTTTATCGTACGACATTGTATTTTTGTCGTACGACACGTANTCGTACGATCGTACGACGCAGTACGATGGCATCGTACGAAATTTGTCGTGCTGTCGTACGATGCCGTTGTACTTTTATCGTACGACATTGTATTTTTGTCGTACGACACGTACTACTACAACTACGACGTGTCATACGACACGTCGTACAACGCGTCGTATGACAAAATACAACGTCGTACGATAAAAGTACGACGGTTCATCGTACGAATTTCGGCTATCGTACGAAATTTGTCGTGCTGTCGTACGGTGCCGCACACCACCCTCATGTAAAGAAAAAATCGGTTCACCGACAAAAGTTAAAAAACGCGCCGTAGGGGCCTAAAATCGGGTCTGAATAACAACTTTTAAAAAGAGGTTTTAAAAATGGGATGATAATTTTTGAGTTATTGAAAAAATAAGCATTTTTCAACATTAAAGGGGGGTGCACGCTTCTCGAAAAAACTTTTTTTCTCCAAATTGGCTGATTTTTGGTACACGGGGGTTTTCGGGCATGAGAAATCGATTGGCGCAAGTCCCGAGTTCCAAAAAAATTTTTTTGACCCCCTATGGGAGTACCCCATGTTAAAAAATCAATTTTTTCAACATTTTTATTTTGGCTCCAAATTGGCTGATTTTTGGTACTCGGGGGTTTTCGGGCATGAGAAACCGATTGGAGTAAGTCCCGAGGTCCAAAAAAATTTTTTGACCCCCTATCGGGGTACCCCATGTTAAAAAATTAATTTTTTCACAGAGTGTCATAAAAATTTTTTTGGACCTCGGGACTTACTCCAATCGGTTTCTCATGCCCGAAAACCCCCGAGTACCAAAAATCAGCCAATTTGGAGCCAAAATAAAAATGTTGAAAAAATTGATTTTTTAACATGGGGTACTCCCATAGGGGGTCAAAAAAATTTTTTTGGAACTCGGGACTTGCGCCAATCGATTTCTCATGCCCGAAAACCCCCGTGTACCAAAAATCAGCCAATTTGGAGAAAAAAAGTTTTTTCGAGAAGCGTGCACCCCCCTTTAATGTTGAAAAATGCTTATTTTTTCAATAACTCAAAAATTATCATCCCATTTTTAAAACCTCTTTTTAAAAGTTGTTATTCAGACCCGATTTTAGGCCCCTACGGCGCGTTTCTTATCAATTTTTGCAAAATTTAATTTGAGGGTGGTGTGTGCCGTCGTACTTTTATCGTACGATATTGTATTTTATCGACGATATTTTGTCGTACGACACGTACTACTACAACGACAAAAATACAGCGTCGTACGATAAAAGTACGACGGCTCATCGTACGAATTTCGGCCATCGTACGAAATTTCGTCGTACGATAGCTTGTGGCCATTTCGTCCGTCGTACGATTGTATTTTACACTCGTATGATGACTTTCGTACGATAGCTTGCGTTAGCTTGTGCCGTTGCTTGTGATCAGTACGATAGCTTGTGGGGACCCTTACAGGGCAGTGTTAAGCAAATAAGAAAAAATAAACGTTTTTACCTTATCCAAATATTTCAAAGAAATCAAATTTTCCTCCGAATCAGCAATCCCATGAAAACAATGCATGGTTCCAAGAACTTTGAGTTTATCAAGATTTTTCACCAATATCTGAACTTCTTCGACATTTTTAGGGTAATAAAGTTTCGAAGAAGTGTATTCATAGCTACCAGCCCAATTAATAAATTTTCCTTCAGTATTTTCAATTTGTTCAAGGGACATAATTCTTGAACAAGTAGAAAAAAAATCAAAACGTGGCCTATCAGTATAGTTACAATGAATTGAAATATGAGCCCATTTTCGTATTTGTGGTTGATNTAGCTACCAGCCCAATTAATAAATTTTCCTTCAGTATTTTCAATTTGTTCAAGGGACATAATTCTTGAACAAGTAGAAAAAAATCAAAACGTGGCCTATCAGTATAGTTACAATGAATTGAAATATGAGCCCATTTTCGTATTTGTGGTTGATCTTTTTACACCATCATTTCTCCTGTCCATATGAATTTCTTTCCTTTCTTCACATCAAAAAATGATATATCTCTTTTCCTGTAAAAAATCTATACATCAATTTGCATTTTTTAACTGTACACAAAAATGATATATGAGATAAATAATTTAATAAGACTTAAAAAGTACGTTATAACTTGATAAGTAAGTTTGATATTTATTGATTGACATATTAATACAAACATAAAGTTTTGTTCTCATCGTTTCTAAAGAAATATGTTGTGTTACGTATTCGCATTTTTAATAGTTATTATACGATCCGTTGATGCACTGACTTTTCGACCAAGTCAAGCAGTTGGAGTAAGAGGAGTCTTATTATGTCAGGGCAAGCCAGCGACTAACATAAAAGTTAAGCTGTATGATCATGATAGTAAGATTTTTGAAAATTTATACCAGAATTTTTCATATGACGGAAAACTGGACAGCCTTCCTCTCACCCGTTTCGACCAGTCGTGTAGAAGAAGGTTCGGCTAGGAGAAGGTTACCACCCTAAATCAGAAAGGAGGACCCTTATGTAATTTTTAGCTGGCCGAAGGCATAGAAGAGCTCTTTTTAAAACATGATTTTTTCGGTCATTTGATAAGGAGAGTGTACAAATGGCGTAGGGAGAAGGGTCGACTAGGAAGAGAGAGCACTTTCTCAAAAAGTTGTTTTTCCACAAAAAATATAAGGAAACCCTTAAAGGGGGGGGGGTAAAATTGCGGTACGTTGAAGGCCAAAAAAAAATCTGTTTTTGAATTTTTGCAAAAAATGACCCTACTACTCCTGATTTTATGCGAAAAATCGTTTGCGCGCATTCCCGAAGCTTGAAAATGCTTCCCTGACCCTGAATCAGGGAATAAGGTGTATTGAAGCGAAAATATGAAAATTTTAGATTTCTCTTCTAAAAACCGACTTTTTAGACTAATTTTTAGGCGGGGAATCGATTGCGCGCATTCCCGAAGCTTGAAAATGCTTCCTTGACCCTGATTCAGGGAAATAAGAGTGTGTTTTTTCCTTTTAAAAATTTCATATTTTCGCTTCAATACACACTCTTATTTCCCTGAATCAGGGTCAAGGAAGCATTTTCAAGCTTCGGGAATGCGCGCAATCGATTCCCCGCCTAGAAATTAGTCTAAAAAGTCGGTTTTTAGAAGAGAAATCTAAAATTTTCATATTTTCGCTTCAATACACACCCTTATTTTCCTGATTCAGGGTCAGGGAAGCATTTTCAAGCTTCGGGAATGCGCGCAATCGATTTTTCGCATAAAATTAGGGGTAGTAGGGTCATTTTTTGCAAAAATTCAAAAAAAATTTTTTCGCCTTCAACGTACCGCAATTTTACCCCCCCCCCTTTAAATTGGGGATATTTTAGGAAGTTTGTCCTTGATGGGGAAAGAGCACGTACCCCTTGCACCCTTCCAATTACCACTGAGGGGGGAGGAGTACCGAAGTAAACTCGGTTTTCTGCCAAATAGCGAATTCAGGATTAGTTGAGCCAATTGTGTCAATAACCACTTTGAAATTTCAAGTAAACTTTTTATTGCAATCGCAATAAAAATTTTATTACGGTTGCAATAAAAAGTTGCCTGAATTTCAATAACCTTTATTAAAATCGTGTTTATGAAACGAATCCTGAATTTGCTATTTGGCAGAAAACAGAGTTTATCAACTTGCTTTGCCACTGCCCTCGGCCTGACTTCACCCTTCCCTAGTTTGTAAATAAAACTTTTCATAGCATTTACATTGGATGATAAAATTGGCGAAGATCAAACTGATAGTGATGGCCATTTTGAAATTTCAGGCCATGCTAATGAATTTACTAGCATAACACCAAAATTGAATATTTATCATGACTGTGATGATGATTGGCTGGTTAGTTGAACAAGATAGAGAGATTTCTACCAAGAAGGGGGATAGAGCCAAGGACATAGCTGGGGGGGGGGCACCATCAGGTATAGGGTGGCAATTTTTGCCATGAAAAATTTGTATATAAAGGAGAAATTGTCAAAATAGGGTATTTTTATTTAAAAATGGTAACATTTTTTATAAAAAATGGCATTAAAAAATCTTTCAAATTTTCAAAACATAAGGGGAGACCCTTAGGTTTTTTCTCGCCTTCGATCGGGATTGTGAGAGACGGGTCTCCAATTCCCCTCACATACAGCTTCGTCCTTGGATAGAGCAGGTCATTCAGGACATGAAGATTAGAGGAAGAAGAATAAATTTTTTTATTTTAGCCATGTCAAAGAAAAGTTTCTATATACATTCCCAAAAGCATGGTTAGTCGTGGTGAAACTGTAGAAAATTTCTTTGATGCTGGAACTCTGGAATTATCGGGACGTTTTGCCGGAGAAGAACGCGGTTGTTTTCATTAATACATATTCTTTGAATGATTTTTGTATTTTTTACAGGGTGTGCCAAAAAAGTGGATTTTGTGAGGAAATTTATTTTTCTAAGGGTAATTTTATATTTCTAGGGATAAGTTAATGCGGAGAATCGATTGCACGCATTCCTGAACCCTGAAAATGCTTCCCTGATTCTGATTCGGAGAAAAATTGGGTTTTTGGAAATGCGAAAAATGACCATTTTCGCTTCAAAAGCACAATTTTTCCCTGAATCAGGGTCAGGGAAACATTTTAAGGTAGTGATAGAAATCTAGTTCGGTTTTAGGTTTTTGCCGATTCGGTTTAAGGCGATTTTTCAAGGCACGGTTTTTTCGGTTCGGTTCAAAAAGTTCGGTTTAAACCAAACTGGAATTTCGGTTTTTAAAAATTTTTCAAAATTTCAGTTTTTTAGTATTTATAAAATCAAAAAGCAATCAAAAACATTCAAAATTTTTTTGAAAGATACATGTTAGAATTATAAAAAAGTTAATTTCTTGTATGAAAAAATTTAAAATTTTGCTTTAAAGGACCAAAAGTTGCCATTTTTTGTTGATATTCGAAAAGTGCATAAAAATGGAGCATTTTTTGTTTTTAGGGTAAATTCTGAATCGTTGTCGTTTTCGAGATAATTGCGCATGAAGTTGGCGATTTGAAATTTTGTATATTACAACGAAAATATGTACCTAAATGTTTCTAAGATAATTTTTAGTGCATCAATTAAAAGTTGTTTATTGAAGTAATTAATCAGATAATTTTGAATAATCGCTTCAATGATCAATTTTTAATTGATGCAAGTTAAAAATTATTGTAGAAACATTTAGGTACATGTTTCGTTGTAATATACAAAATTTCAAATCATCAACTTCATACGCAATTATCTCGAAAACGACAACGATTCAGAATTTACCGTACAAACAAAAAAATGCTCCATATTTTAATGAACTTTCGATTATCAACAAAAATAGCAACTTTTTTCCGCTCGAACTGGTCTTTTAAAATGTTCTGTTCGGTTCGATTTTTAGGCCCCGGTTTAGTCCGGTTCGGTTTAAAAAGTTCAGTTTAAACCGGATTTCGGTTTTTTGTGCCAAGTTTTCCGGTTCAAACCGGCCGGTTCGGTTCTGTTTTCTATTACTGTGATGGAATGTTTTGTATGGAAGTACAAAAACTACGCAAAATATTTTATTGCCATAAATTGAGTGTGGCGCCACATAGCAATCAGGAGGTTCAAACACGAAGCTAGCCTGCGGGGTAGTTTAAAAGAGATGTTTTTGAGACCGCCTATTCAATGATCAACTTTTAATTGATTTGTTCGCGATGCTTTACGAAAATTACATGTGAACATAAAATATATGTATACAAACTTCCATCACATTACTACTTTCAGGGTTCAGTAATGCGCACAATCGATTTCTCGCATAAAATTACCCATAGAGGAGTTTTTTTAGAATAATACATTTTCTGGACCCAAATAATTCACAAAAATACACTTTTTTGGCACACCCTGTATAATGAAAATTAAAAATTTTTTAATTGGAGAGTCAATGTGGCACGTATGTTAATTTCATTCTTATAGTACTGTTAAAATAGTAGACGAGAGGAAGAGAGTTTATCACAAGTAATAAATTCAATAAAGCTGTTCATAGGACAAACCGTAGGAATAGGGTGACCACAAGCATATTTAGAAATGGGGGCAAAATAAAGTAAAAAAAAGGGGCATTTTGGGGCATTCTTAGAATCAGTGGTTAGCCAGACTTCAAGTTTGAGGACCTTTTCAAAAAGAAAACTTCTTTTTTTGGCGAAAATTTTTTTGAAAAGAATTAAATTCAAGCGTTATTAAAAACAAAATTATCCAAAAATTTGTTTCGAAACTTCCTATTTGGATCATATTTCTTGCACAAATTAACAAAGTCCGGCAATTTTGGATAGAATTCTTTAAACTTTCCTGGTTCCACCATAAAAAGTTTTCCCCAGTGTGGTATTGCTTTAAATGGCTCCAATTTTTCTTCAATTTTCAGCATCAGTTTTCTTGCAGCATCAAAGTCTTGTTTCCATAAGAAATGAATCGCTACAGATGGTCGTTTATAAAATGGACTCATCCAAAAGTCGTCAGCTGCTATAGTTCGAATTTCAGATTCCCATAAGTGAGGTGTGATTTCATCGACTGCCAACATGGCTTCGTATGCTTTGTCAAGGTCGACGAAATATTCGGATTCTAGGCCATTGCCTGTGGGTGTATGGTCTAACTTGAAGTGGGGAAGTCGTTCATGCCATGGTCCAACGATCCCGCATTGGTCTAAATTTTTTCTATTACTATGAGGCAGGCTTAGACATATCTTAAGTTTAAGCTCAGGCTTAGACTTTGGCGCAGATTTATGTTATTTAGGTTTCTAGAGTGTGCTTAAATAAACAGCCACCTCCTATATCGAACTGTCTCCCCATGAGTTTTGATTATTTTAATGCAAAGTTCTCTTGGAGGGGGGGGGAGGGGAGAGAATCGATTGCGCGCATGTTCGAAGCATGAAAAAATGACCCTGTCCCTGATTTAGGCGATTTTCGCTTCAATACACACATCCTTCGCTGAATCAGTTCCAAGGGAACTATTTTGAATTCTTTTCTAATAATCTTCCGGGGGTGATTTTATGCGGGAAATTGATTGCCCGCATTGCCAAGCTGCAAAAATGCTTCATGATCTTGAAATTACCCCAGGAATATGAATTGTAGAAAAGAACCCAAAATAGTTCCTTTGGAATTGATTCAGCGAAGGCGTGTGTGTATTGAAGCGAAAATCGCTTAAATCAGGGACAGGGTCATTTTTTCATGCTTCAAAAATGCGCGCAATTGATTCCTAGTATAAAATTACCTCCTCCCCTCCAGAGAACTTTACATCAAACTCATGAGGGAGCCAGTTCGATAGGAGGGAGGTGATTGAACTTTATAATTTTTAGATCATTCAGGGAAGAGATAAAGGAAAAAATTCATTGTTACCAGTCGTATTCCCAGCATCCATCCCAAAAACTAGATTTTCTTTAGCTTGTTTGGCTCCAAATAATTCCTTCTCATAATCATTTTCTTTGCCATGTTCAACCCTTCGCTTAACCCAAACTTGATCAAGCATTTTATCTTGCCATTTAGTATATAAACTAACACTATACCCACTTGACATGATATCAATGAAATGGTCTTTTAATTGGTCAAAGCGTAAGTTTTCATAGACCATTTGTTTCATCATGTAGACTGGCTAAATTTTCGAATTTGTATTATAACTTTATAAAAGCACCCCACCTCCTCCCTTTAATACGATTCTTAACTGAGGGTGAGAGAAAGTCATTGGAGGATGGGCTAGGAGCATTGATTTGGGGGGAGGAGATATGGTTCATGAAACATGACTCCGAAGGTGCTCCATCCTATGAGCTTTCGGAAAGTGGTTTGCCTTTATTTTTAAAATATGAGGTCCAACAATGTAAAGACCCTTACCTGTACATCCAAAACTAGTTTCGTAACCACTCCAATCCCTCCAAGATGTACAACCATGCCATAAAATTCTTCATAATTTTTATCCCTCGAAATTGTAATAATGTCACCAGTCGCTGTGACAATTTCCATAGCCCGAACAGCACTCGATAAATTTCCATTCTTAGTTCCAGAACCATGTGTTCCAGTTGCACATGCACCAGCTACAGAGATGTGAGGTAAAGAGGCCATGTTATGCAAGGCAAATCCATTTTTATACAGGTAGATGGCCAAATGGCCATAGATGATACCAGTTTCGATTGTGACTGTCAGTGTGTCTTTATCAAGGTTAATGACCTTAAAACAACCTTAAGCGGATTTAAAGTACAGGGTGGCTCAAAATATCCCAATTTAACTTTAAAATGCAAGTTTTTTTAGAGTGGAAGACATTACAGGGTAGTGCTAAGCAAATAAGAGAAGATAAAGATTTTACCTTGTCCAAATATTTCAAAGAAACCAAATTTTCCTCCGAATCAGCAATCCCATGACAACAATGCATGGTCCCAAGAACTTTGAGTTTATCAAGATTTTTCACCAATATCTGAACTTCTTCGACATTTTTAGGGTAATAAAGCTTAGAAGAAGTGTATTCATAGCTACCAGCCCAATTAATAAATTTTCCTTCAGTATTTTCAATTTGTTCAAGGAACATGATTTTTGAACAAGTAGAAAAAAATCAAAACGTGGCCTATCAGTATAATTACAATGAATTGAAATATGAACTCATTTTTGTACTCGTGGCTGACCTTTTTACACTATCATTTTTCCTGTCCATATGAATATTTCTTTTATTTCTCCACGTCAAAAAATGATCTATCTCTCTTACTGTAAAAAATCAATTTGCATTTTTCTAACAAAAACGATATATGAGATAAATAATTTAAGAGGGAATTTCTCGAAATATCGAAGATAGCTATTAAGGGGGGTGGGAGTACACCAAAAAGTGTTGCTACAAACGGGTGAAAACTTCATTTTAAGTGATTTTGAGCCTTGTTTGTGGCTATTTTTAATCTATAAATAGCTTATATTCAAAAATAAGACTCAAAATCACTAATGAAGTTTTCATCCCGAAATTTTTTGTTTTTCGTGATCAGCAATTCTTTTCTAGGCTTTTAGGACACTAAAAAGAAAAATAATTTTCGACCCATGAGATCTCCTCTTACGTTTTTGAGATCTCTTATACTTTGTTAGCGATTTTTACATTTTTGGGTTTGCAACTCCTGAAAGGGACTAGGTCAGAAGTGTTGGCCAGGAATTCTAGTAGAACAAAGTTATGATAAAAACAAAAAAAGGGTCCAGAGGCCGCTTTTTGCGAAAATGACACCTCGATTTCTCCATAAGTTTAAAGGCGCGGGATCTAACTTATATGTTTTTGTTAATCACTCACTAGGTACATAAAAAATAACCTAGGCTTTAAGTTTGTAGCAACACTTTTTGGCGTACTCCCACCCCCTGTGCGACTTTTCCAGACATCGCCTCTTAATAAGAATTAAAAAAATAAATTATAACTTGTTCACCAATATTTGAATTGTAAATCTGATATTTATTGATTGAAATATTAATACAAACATAAAGTTTTGTTATCATCGTTTCTAAACAAATATATTGTGTTACTTATTCTCAGTTTTATTAGTTATTATACGATCCGTTGATGCCTTTCGACCAAGTCAAGCAGTTGGAGTAAAAGGAATCTTATTATGTAAGGGCAAGCCTTTTTTTAAATTCTCCGCATAAAATTACCCCATAGAGTCATTTCAAAAATAAATTTTTTCAAATGTACTCTAATCCGAACTAGTACCCGTGTCCGTAAACATTTAGTTCGAGTTTAGAACAAGTACACTCATTATAATTAGGTGCTTTCCACTAATAATATTGTCAGTCGGTATACCAATGTTAACACAAGGACTCTGTTACTAAAAACTGTGACCAAATGCCTCGGTTACTAATAACGTTGACCAAAGGCTGTAACTAAAAGCCGTAACCGCGATGCCAAAAATTTGCTTAGAAACAAAAAATCGCCAATTATTATTCATGTTCAGCAAAATAAAATCGAATGATTCAAAAATCATTAATAATCATTCAAAACATTTAGATACAAATCAGTGTGTTTGTTAAAAATTTTCTTTTCTCGTAGATGCTTTTATTAAAGTANAAAAATCATTAATAATCATTCAAAACATTTAGATACAAATCAGTGTGTTTGTTAAAAATTTTCTTTTCTCGTAGATGCTTTTATTAAAGTACTTTTTCAATTTGAATATGGCTATCATCGATATCATTCAAGAGCGTGAAAAGCCAATTATTATTGACAGTGCCATTTTAGTGGGTATTATTGTAATCATTGTGATTGTTGTCGTTTCAACTTCAGTGCGGAAGTCCTGAAACGTCAACAACGACAACTACAGCTCCATCTCCGTGTAATGACATTTGGACGCATTTTGATAAAACTAAATCTTGTCACAAAGTAAGGTTTGAAAACAACGAGTGGTGAATAATTTTGTGAAAGTTTATTTAGCAGCTACTAGTTAGTCGCGTCCAAAAGTAATGCAAAAAACTTAAAAAACAATAAAAGCCCAAATCTTCACCCAAAGGTTTTCATACAAATGATGTTCTACAAAGTTATTTCTCATGACATGAGGAACAACTTTGTAGAAATCATTTTTTTGAAAACTTTTATGTAAAAATTTGAGTTTTTATGTGTTGTTATGATTTGTTGCATTACTTTGTGCCGAGACTGTATATATCCTACTACATTAAACGTATAATGTGTGTCCGACGTTCTAGGAAGGGTTAGTTTTAAACCCTGTGCACCCAACACTAAGTTGTAGGGTAGAGATGGNACTTTGTGCCGAGACTGTATATATCCTACTACATTAAACGTATAATGTGTGTCCGACGTTCTAGGAAGGGTTAGTTTTAAACCCTGTGCACCCAACACTAAGTTGTAGGGTAGAGATGGAAAAGGACAAGACATTTTTTCGAGTTTATGCACACCTCGGATTGACACATACGACTGTTATAGGCACTGTATGGTTACAGTGGCAATAACAGTCTTGTGACAAATCCGGGGTGTGCATAAACTCAAAAAAATGTCCTATCCTCCTTGTCCTTTTCCCATTCCTATTGTAGGGGGACAATGAGAGAAACGATCGACACCGCTTTTATGGGTATACACTCTCAAAAAATTTTTGTGAGAAAAAAGATTATCTATATCAGGGATTAATATTTAAAAAAGTTTAGTAATAACTAATACATTATAGGGTGTCCAAAAAAGGCACTTTTGCGATTTTTCGAAAATTTTCAAGTTTTTTAATTTTCACCGAAATAATTCTATGGGGTGTTTTCTATGCGATACATCGATTGCGCGCATTTTCAGTCCTTGAAAACGCTTTCCTGACCCTGTGTTAGCCTATTTGACATAGATCTTCCCTAAATTAGGGTAAGGAAAGCGTCTTTAAGGTTCAGTAATGTGCGCAATCGATTCTTCGCATAGAACCCCCATCCCCATAGGGTTTTGGTGAAAATTAAAAAACTTGAAAATTTTAGAAAAAATCGCAAAAGTGCCATTTTTTGAAAATTTAGATTTTTTCAATAAACAACTTATTGCAAATGACAACGATACCAAAAAAGATTATGTTTGGATCGGTGGTACGCTTTAAAAAATAAAATCTACTTCCTACTGATTGGGTTTAACGTCATTTGATTGGAATGATTGGAAACCAAAATTTTACATATTTCTCTCCAAATGATTGCTTTTGAATGATTAGTCATCTTACATTTGTTAGCCAAGAAGAATAAACGTTAAGTTTGATATATTATTTTAAGAGGCGATGTCTCGAAATATCGAAGATATCTCTCTAGGGGGTGGTGGTAAGAAAAAATATTTCTACAAACTTGAAGCCTAGCTTATTTTTACGTACCTGGTGAGTGATTAATAAAAACATATTAGTTAGGTTCCGCACCTTTATACTTGTAGAGGGATCAAGATGTCGTTTTTAGCGAAAATCGGTCTCCGGACCCTTTTAGTGTTTTCATCATAATTTTTTTCTTTAAATGCGTTTCCTTTATATGTAGATCGATACCTGCATGAACAGAAAATTTCGAGCTCAGCTCAAAAAGTGATTTTTCGAGGGGGTCAAAAATCGCTAAGTTTGGAAAGAATGTCACTTTTCGAGAACTACAAAGGCATTGGGCATTGTCGAGATGTCGTTGGAATGGGGAACGATTGGCAATAAAAACGTGCTTTAAATTTTAGGAAACGCATTTAAAGAAAAAATTATGGAGAGAGAACACTAAAAGGGTTCGAAGACCGATTTTCGTTAAACACGACACCTCGATTTCTCCACAAGTATACATATTAGTTAGGTCCTGCACCTTTTAGGTGAGGACCTAACTAATATGTTTTTATTAATACCAGGTTTTTCACCAGGTACGTAAAAATAAACTAGGCTTCAATTTTATAGCAATACAGTCAACTCTCCATATAGTGACACCCCTAGGGTTGACTATATCGAGGCCATCACTCGGTGAAAAAAAAGATTTTTCAATAATTTTTTATACAAAATATCCCTCATACAATTAGCTATCCAAAAAGTGGTCGCTCGAAGAAATCCAATTTATCCTCGATTTTGGCGAATTCACTATATCGAATTGAAGGGGATGTTACTATATGGAGAGTTGACTATATTTTTTTCCTACCACCACCTCCTGTACGCATTTTCGAGATATCGTTTCTTAACTGGTACTTTGAGCCGTTGCAAATCATTCTAGGTATAATCTATATTTATGACATTTTTGATTAAGTTATTTGTTACTTTTTTCTTTATTTTCATTGCTATTGGTTCTCTTCCAAGGCATTGTGGTAATGGCTGGAAGTATTTTGAGAAAACTAAATCATGTTATAAGGTAGCCTATATATGAGCTATAGCTCCCCTTAACGCACCTGATGAATTTTTTCAAAATCCTAATGATCCCCCGTTATGATTTTTTTACAAATATGACCAATTTTTCAATAATTTCTTCATATATAAAACATGTAATGCTGCCTGAGTGTGTGAACTAACTTTTACAGGTTAAATTCAAACACTTCTATCGATATGTCACGTTTTGGAGACGAATTTCTAACAATTTTGTGTCGCCAAAAAATTTTCGCTGAGCAGAGCAAAAAGCCGCTAAAAGGGAGTCCTACCATCCCCCAAATTTCATTTGTGCTACGCTACTGATTTTTATGCTATGATTTTTTAGCTTAGCTATGATGCTCCTTGGAGAGAGGCCGAAGAAAATTGCACCTCATATTCTGGTCACTTGGCTTCCATCCATAGTTCCGAAGAAAACAATTTTGTAGCACGTAAGGCCAGTCTTTGCTTTATTTCCACAAATCTCATTTTAGAACTAGTCTTCAACGATCTCGAACGAGACACCGAAAACGATAAATTCATTTGGATTGGTGGTGTTTCTCTGACTTTAATACCGGGTAGAGAAGACCAAATTCTTTGGCTGGATAATACCCCTTATGATTATACTGCTCAAAATTTTATGTATGAAATTAATCCTGAAAAAGATATGGCTTGTTTGAAATTAAGAACTGATAAAAGAGATTCATGGGAACTTGGAGATTGTAGAAATGAAATTTTTGCTTTTGTTTGTAAGAGTAAGAAAAAGAATTAAATTTACAGAATAGGCAAGAAGTTTGGCCAAAAAATTATATAACTGGGGGTCCCCACCCAGTGGTGTAGGCAGAGTCGTATAGAGGGAAAGGAGCACTTCCTTAAAAAGGCCTAATTTCCCCAAAAACATATAGTGGACCCTTATGTGAAGGGATTTTTTAAATTTTGGCCCACTAGGGAAGCACTTCCCTCTTGCCTACGCCACTGCCCCCCCCCCCCCCCCCCTGTTGTGACGTCTGTGATGCCACAAGTAAATTTTCCTCGGACAAAAGTCACACACACGTGACATCAGTCACATATATCACATAAATTTACAAAAATCATATCACATATGATACTTCGTACATATCATGTCAGATGTGTCATATGAAATAGCGATGCCTGTCACATATATCACATGTACTGTCCGATGTGTTACATATAATGTAATTATTTAAAGGACCAGTTCAGTAATTTACAATCATATACAAAATGATATATTCGGAAAGATCATGAAAAATGGAGAATTTTTTGTTTTTACGGCATGTTCTAAATCATTGTAGTTTTCGAGATAATTGCGTTTGAAATTTGTTACAAGCTCTTCGTTGTAATACACAAACTTTTTGAATTTTTTACGAAAAAACGATTTTTGCATCAATTTTTTAAATTTTCATAAAATGAACATTGTAGAATTTTTTATAGCTAAATGAGGCGAACAAAATCACACAAAAATTATCCAATTTGAACATTATTTTGGGTTATTGAAACGAAAATTCTGATTCATGTTTTCGTTTCAATAACCCAAAACAATTTTCAAATTGGATAATTTTGGTGTCATTTTGTTCGTCTCATTTAGCTATAAAACATTGCTACAATATTCATTTTATGAAAATTTAAAAAATTGATGCAAAAATCGATTTAAAAATTCAAAAAAGTTTGTGTATTACAACGAAGAGCTTGTAACAAATTCAAAATTTCAAACGCAATTATCTCGAAAACTACAACGATTCAGGAACATGCCGTAAAAACAAAAAATGCTCCATTTTTCATGATCTTTCCAAATATATCATTTTTTCATATGATTGTAAATTACTGGACCCTAGTCGACCCCCTTCCTAGTCGACTCTTCTCCCTAGTGACCCCTATACCATTTCTGAAGTGTGTCGCCAGATAGCCGTGTGGGTAGGGGATGAGTAGTTTCTGATGTATTTTTTAATATTTTTATTGACTTTTTACATAATAAACAGCATATAAAATCTAATAGTTATGCTTTGGAAGTTACTCCCTTTATAGTTACTCCCCCTGTGGTATAAGTAGTTGATGCTTTGGAAAAAATTCGTTTGATCGCTGTCCGATAAGGTTTGATAATCCACATTGTCATAAGACTATTGATAGCAGGAACCCAAGGCATTAAAGTTACTGATACAATCGCTAAAATTGAGACGTCTAACTGGGCTATTGTTGGTATTACAAGAATAAGAAATGGTATGAAAATCGATATTATCGGTGATATAGTCTAAAATTACAAATTTTCAATATGTTATTTAATAATAAAAAAAGAATTTACTTGATATAACAACGTATGAGTAAGTTGCGTCTGAACTTCTCTTGTTCTTTCACCGACCAATGATGAAACAGATTTCATATGATGCCAAATTTTATATGTGCATACAACAATAATTATATAATTAACAGTTATCATAAATACAAGGAAAGAGAAAATAAAAAGACATCTAGGTTCACTCTAAAATTTTTTCTTAAATTCTTAATCCTTAAACTTCCCTCCAGTTGTATAGGGTAAGGAGTAGAGTCGGCTCCGATCTAGCAAGTTAAGGGGTGTTGAGAGAATTCCTTTGGCCGTAACTTTTTATTGTCCTTTTGAAATTCGCAAAAACGTTGGGTAGGCACAAGCTCGCACATTCTATTGTACTGAACACAAGCAAAAGTACGATAGCCCACAAGCTGTCGTACGAATCGTACGAAATTTGTCGTACTGTCGTATTTTGCCGTCGTACTTTATCGTACTACAATGCATTTTTGTCGTACGAGGCGTCATACGACAAAAATGCATGCCGTACGATAAAAGTACGACGGCTCATCGTATGAATTTCGGCCATCGTACGAAATTTCATCGTACGATAGCTTGTGGCCATTTCGTCCGTCGTAAACTCATACGATGAGGTTGCTTGTAATTAGTACGATAGCTTGTGGGGACCCTTATATGCCGTATTTTACAAAAATATGCAGCCATATATGGAGAATATTTTTGCTAACAAACTACCTTGCTCCGAGTTTACCATAAAAAGATATATACCCGATCTCGAAAATCTCAAAAAAATTTCGATATTGGACTTATATCTTTTTTATAGTAAACTCAGAGCAAGGTAGTTTTTTGGCAAAAATATTCTCCATAAAATTCTATATATTTTTGTAAAAGATGGTATATAAAAATAATGTTTCTATAAAAAGTTATGGCCAAAAGAATTCTCTCAACGTCTCTTAACTTGACAGATCGGCGCCAACCATAGTAAGGAATACACTCCCCCCAAGTGACGTAGCGGAGGGACACTGGGTACGTACCCCTCCTCAGAGATAGGGTATCATTCTTCTGTTACATACCAATACAAAGACAAATCCCACACCAACATCACTTTCCCCAGGTTCTAACAAAAGTTCCGCTAAATCTTGATTCGCAAATTTTATATCATATTCACTAGGATACATCATAAATATAAAACAAATTATATAAATTATGGCGACATAAACAGGTGGTAAAATCATTAGATTGATTTTCCAGGTAAGCTTTACATTTCTAAAAAAAGATTTTAGCAAATTATAATTCACTTAACATCATATATGATTAAGGGGAATCTAGATTTCGAAAATTTGTGGGGAGAGGGACCAAAATCTTCTTATATAAAACGTGTAATGTGGGCTTATTAACAACTGGAAAGTAACATCTGGAAAGCATTCATTTGCCAGTTGTTGAAGTTTTGGAGTTAGTATCGAATGCATACCCACAAGAGCAAAAATAAAGATCAACATGCAAAAAACATCTTTCAACCGTTTTTCTCACTTTTTCACCAATTTTATCCATTATTTCACCTTTTTCATGCTCATTTAAAGGGGGGTAAAAGTTGCGGCGGGTTATCGACACTCAAAAAACCTAAATAAAAACCGTATTTTCCATTCGTTTTCTATGAACTTTTTTTTCAGCTATAGAGAATCGGCCATGGGCAATCCGAAAACGATAACGGTTTTGCCTGAAAATCAAGTTTTCGTGTCGATAATCTAACTTTTTTGAAATTTACGTTATCCCGTAACTTACTTATCCTTATCTCGGTCAAAATTCATTCGTTTTCGATGATCTTTTATTTCAGGTATAGAGAACCGGCCATGGGTAACTCGAAAATGATGACAGTTTTGCCTGAAAATCAAGTTTTCGCGTCGAAAATCTAAATTTTTACGCTAAATTTCAAAAAATTTAGATTTTCGACACGAAAACCTGATTTTCAGGCAAAACTGTCATCATTTTCGAGTTGGCCATGGCCGGTTCTCTATAGCTGAAATAAAAGATCATCGAAAACGAATGAATTTTGACCGAGATAAGGTCAAATTACTTGACCGAGATAAGGATAAGTTACGGGATAACGTAAATTTCAAAAAAGTTAGATTATCGACACGAAAACTTGATTTTCAGGCAAAACCGTTATCATTTTCGGATTGCCCATGGCCGATTCTCTATAGCTGAAAAAAAGTTCATAGAAAACGAATGGAAAATACGGTCTTAGGTTTTTTGAGTGTCGATAACCCGCCGCAACTTTTACCCCCCTTTAAATGAGCATGAAAAAGGTGAAATAATGGATAAAATTGGTGAAAAAGTGAGAAAAAAGCGGTTGAAAGATGTTTTTTGCATGTTGATCTTTATTTTTGCTCTTGTGGGTATGCATTCGATACTAGCTCCGAAAGTTGTCTTGATTTAGTCAAAAGTGATCGACGGGGCCACTAGTGTTAAAGAATCAGTACGCTAGGAAAAGATTATTTATCAACAAAATAACAAAAGGTACTATTGACTAGAGATCGCAGCAAGATCAAGATTTTGACCAAGATCTTGGTCGGCACATTTTGAAAAAATTTTTGGGTAGGTCCGAATAAAAAATTTTCGGTGCTGCCACCAAAGGTCAATAGTACCAATAACAACAACAACAACTTATGAACTATTTCTTGTAAATATTCTTCAATTTCAGATATCTATCACGATCACCAGGATTTACTGAAGGTTTAACGTTATGTAAGGCCTCTTCAAAATGTTTCTTTTGTATGGAGTCGATTCGTTCGTCACCAGAAGATAATCTTTCTTTTAGCGCCAATAAGCTTGCTTCATGAACTAATGCAGTTATGTCCGCTCCACTAAAAATATCACTTTATTAGTCAGTCAAATTTCATCAGCGAGGGGTCATTTCCACGCGAAATTTTATGGAGAAAATTTTTTAGTGCATCACTTTCTATAAACATTATACTTTGAAAAATAAATTTTCAGAAAATTTTTCAATTTTGACGATCTTTTCGATTTTTGAGGATTTTTCAATCTTTTATGAATTTTCAATATTTGACGAATTTTTAACGAGCTTGTCAATTTTTGAGGAATTTTCCATGTGATATACTCTGAAAATTAAATTTTCAGAGTATAAATTGCATGCTATAATCAAAAATGAATACCTGAAATATTCCATAGCAGGGTTTTGTGAATAAGCATCAAAATCAACATCAGCGGCAACTTTTGGTCTTGTACAATTCTAAAGTATCAAACTCAATTCATCCAGAACAACAAAAACTACCTACTTTTGTTGCCTTTCTTAGAATATCTGCTCGTTCAGCAGCATTTGGGAAATCCACAAACAAAATTTTATCCAAGCGTCCAGGTCGTAAAATCGCAGGATCTACTATGTCAGGCCGGTTCGTTGCCCCAATGATAAACACTCCTTTTCTTTCTTGAATCCCATCCATCTCCGTCAACAGTTGATTCACAAGTCTAGCACTACCCGATGTCTAAAAGAATTTGGGTTTCTTCTGAAAGCAAATTTCAAAAGACATACTTCATTCATAGATCTTTTTGGAACTAAAGCATCAACTTCATCGAAGAATATCACACAAGGAGCTGAATCACGAGCTCGTTGGAAAACAGTACGTACTGCTCTTTCACTTTCACCGACGTACATGCTTAATAGCTCTGGGCCTTTTACACTAATGAAATTCATTCCGGTTTCGTTGGCTATAGCTTTGGCAAGAAGTGTCTTCCCGCAGCCAGGCGGGCCACATAAGAGGATTCCTTGAGGTCGAGTGCTAACTCCGAGTAATTCAAAGTCTTCTGGACGTTTAATAGGATACTTAAAAATTTTAAAGACAAGGATATATATATGTTACGAAAAATCGGATTTCCTCGAGAACATCTGAACTAATCAGATTTTCTCGGAAAAATCAAATTGTTCCGAAAAACAGATTTTCCGTAACAGGAAAATCTGTTTTTCGGGAAAATCTGATTTTTTTAGAAAAACAGAAGGAAGAAATCTTACTAAAATAGACCATTCCAATTCATTTCGAACATCCTTCAACGCACCAATATCTTGCCAAGAAACGTCCGGGACTGTAGCAAAGCCTTCTCTTTTTGCTGATGGATGAATAATTGCTAGAGCTCTTTGAAAATCTTCCATTCGAATAAATAGGTCATCAAACTTATTGGGATCCAAGTCTTGGTTCGACTTCAAGAAGCTTAACACTGAAAAAAAATCACAAAACTCTAGAAAATTAGCGTGACTTACTTTTCTGCAATTCTAGATTGATTTCGTCGATCGTTTGATGTCTTTTCTTGGTAGAATTCAAAATGTTTTCAAATAACCTAAAAATGATGAAAAATCTTGGGTTTATCCATAAATAAGATGCACATTTGAACGTTGTGTGTAGAATCGTTGCGAAAATGACTCCTACGGAGCACATATATACAACAAACACCCCCACCCGAAAATTTTGACTTTTTGCGGGCGAAAAATTTACCTTGGTCCCTTTATGTTTTTGTCGAAATTTTGGGAAAAACATAAAGGGAACCAAAGTGATTTTTTTTCAAAAATCACTTTGGCTCTTATGTCAAAAATTTGCGGGCGAGGCTCATTTTGGTCTGCGGACGAAGGCACCTTATGGATAAACTCAATATATGGGCTCCCACTAATTCGATCCGACAAGCGTCCGAACGAACCTTTGGGCGTTGGAACGAAATATCTTTTTATCGTTGAGGAATTTTGTCATGGTGTATTTGGCAAGGATACAACAAACAAACCTGTTAACAGCACATAGGGCAGCTTCTCTTGATAGGGCTTGAAGATCAGCTCCAACATAGCCAGGGGTTAGTCTAGCCAGTGTCTTCATTGAAATATTCGAATCCATACGAAGTCCTCTATAAATGACAGGGTGAGCCAAAAAACCCGTACTTTTGTGTTTTTTGGCGAAAAATTTTCAAAAATCGTATGCAAATACCCTTTATAGGTGATTTTAAAAAAATTTTTCACCAAAAAACGTAAAAGTACGATTTTTTTACTCAAAAAACATACCGACAAACAATTTCTAGTATTTTTGTCCTTGCACGTTCATCCGGAATTCCTAGAATTTTCAATCAACAACACCCAAAAATTATTACTATATACCAAGTGCTAGTTCTTTATCAAAACGTCCAGCACGACGAAGTGCTGAATCAATCACTTCCAAACGACTTGTTGTTCCAATCACAAGGAAATGCTTCGGCCGATTTATTGGCAAAATAGGGGTATCAATGATCAAATCTTGATCTGAGCTATCAGAATGGCTCACTGATCTTCCTATGTCTAAAATTCTTGTGAACAACTAACACACTGGAAACAGTGCAGTGAATCGAGGTAAAAAAGTGTAAACCTATTTTCGTTTCAATACACCAATTTTATTAAAAAGCAACTTTTTGAAATTTTTTACAATTTCAACGGGAAATAGAAAAAGACCCCCACGGTTTTTTACAGAAGCTGAATTTTTCGCTGGTTTCTTTTTTATTCAGTAGATAATTGCCCCTGCTAAATGTGTGCGAGATTTTTTGAAAATTCTTTAAATTTCCTTTCCTAGCCATTCGGCCATGCAGTTTTTTGATCACGCGCCGTTTTTTGCAAGTTTCGGACACCGTGAAAAAACAATTTACCATCTAAACAAGCAATTAACTGTGAGACAACTCTCCGTTCCATATCTCGCTGCGCAGTTTCTCTCTTCTGCGCGATAACATCAATTTCATCCAGAAGTAATAAACATGGCGCATGTTGAGCTGCTTTTTGGAATAGCAAACGAATCTTCTCCTCGGTTTCGCCAGAAATTCCTGCCACTAATTCCGTAGATGAAATACGTATTAATGGTAGTTCGAATTCTCCTGCAATGGCTTCCGCAAACATCGTTTTACCACAACCAGGAGGGCCATGAAGAAGGACACCATTCGGCGGTTGAATTCCCAAAGTTGAGTGGATTTCTGGATGTTTTAGATGCATCGTAAGTCTACACACTTCCTGAAATGTGGGGGTCTTATTTTTAAAGAGGGAGAGCCGATTGAGTTATCGCAAAAATTTTTTCGATAAAAATAAACAATATGTTCAAAACGATGAAAAAATACTGTTTTCGAGGAAAAGTCGGAAAAATTTTTTGGGTGTTTTTGGCCTTTTTAAGTCTCTATCCACAATACAAATTTTATTGATTAAAACTTGCTGTAAAAATGGCCAAAAAACATTTAAAAATTTTCGATTTTTCCTCGAAAACAGTATTTTTTTCATCGTTTCGAACATTTTTTACACTTGTCGAAAAAATTTTTTCGCCTCAATCGGCCCTACTCCTTTAAGATAATATTCTCACTAATATTTGATGGCTTAAAAACCGTCATTGTTTAAAAGTCTATTAATCTTCAACGAACGTACCAAAAATTGCGATTCACAACCACCGAGATCAGCAAATGTATATCTAGCTTTTTGAGGAACAATTTGAACCATTTCAATAGCACCAAATCCTTTCTTCATTGGAGGTCCTTCTCCATTATCCATCGTACGTTTATTTTTCTTACGTAAATGAGCAGATGGTATTTCACTATCTTGCTGGTTGTGTGAACTTGTTTCGGCTGTATCATTCGATGTAGCAGGTCTTTTAGCATTAGTATAAAGGGCTGTTATAGATTTGTTCATCATATTTCTAAATTTCAAGCTTATCCTACTACTATAAACATGTAAAGTTTGGGTGCTATTCCACTTTGGGAACCGAAAAAATGGTACACTTGTGTCAAAGGGGACAATTTCTAATATACTCGTTGGGTAGGAATGTCCTTTGGAGAAAAAAAGTGCCCGTATTCGGCCAAATTGAAGCAAAACTGCCTGTTTTTCTTTTTATATACCGTTTTTCAACATGGAGAATTGATTTCCGGAGGAATTGTGCGATTGAAATTTCCCTGGCCCTACCAGGGGTTGGGGTCAGGGTCATAGGAAGGAAAAAATTTCGGGAAGGGCGGGCAAAAATCATTTTAATCCGACCACTTTTATAGATAACTATTAAAAGAAATTGATGCGAAATAGCAACGATATATTGTTGAAAAACAAGTAAAATTTATAATTTATGAGATATTCTTAAATAAACAACACTGAATCACTGGATCATTCTTAAGGGTCGCCACAAAAGCGTGCAAATAGTCTCGAAGGAGTAGAAACGCGTGCAAATTGCTTTTTGTCGAGATGCAACTTGTTTTGTTCGAAACGATTGTTCGCTGTCGAGACAATTTTTGTAAGAGTCTCGACAAGCCTGATTTTCAATAAAATCGTGTGTATTGAAACGATTGATAGAACATTAGAAAACAAATTATTGGTCAAGCATAAATTTTTAAATTTCATTGAAAAACAGGGTTATCGAGGACGCGTGAAAATTGTCTCGAGAAAGCGGAACAATCGTCTCGAACGAAAAAAGTTAAGTCAAAACAAAAAGCAATTTCGGCTCTTATACCCCAATGAACATGGTCTAAAATCAAAAAATTATATTTCTCAAAAATGACCGCATAGAGGGTAATTTATGCGGCGATTTTGCGCATCTCCGAACCCTGAAAATGCTTCTCTGACCCTGAGTCAGGAAAAAATTGTTTTTGAAGCAAAAATGGTCATTTTTCGCATTTTCAAAAACCCAAGTTTTTCTCTGTACCAGGGTCAGGAAAGTATTTTCAGGGTTTGGAAATGTGCGCAATCAATTCCCCGCATAAAATTATCTCCTATGAGGTCATTTTTGAGAAATAATATTTTTCGATTTTAGACTACGTTCAATGAGGTATACAAAGAGCCGAAGTAGCTCCAGTAATTTACATGCATTTGCACCTATTTGAACGCATCTCGACGCCGTCGAGACTATTTTTTGCACTCTTGTGAAGACCCTAAGAGTTAAACAATAATAATGAAATGTATACGCAAATTAGGTATCTTAAAATTGATTAAAAGGTTGAAAGCAACATTGTTAGAAAACTTTTAGGTACCGTATGCGTTTAATAAAGAAAATAGTCACAAAACAATTTAAAGTTAATATCAAAATAAACGCTAAATAAGTGTTTTTAATTTTTAAAATTTGGCCAAAACAATAAACAAAATAGCATTGAGGTTCGAGTGTTGAGACCAATTAATGTTCCATCGCTTCGGTTTCTGTTTTTGCATCAGATGATTCGGCAGTGGCTCTTTCAGCATTTATATGGGGTTCTTTAACTTTATTGAGGTCGGTACTGGCTTCGGCTACAACGTTACTCTCGGCGGGTTCTTCTTTCTTCTTTTTTTCTACTTCACGCTTCTTTGCCAAGAAAAGCGAATGATTGTCAGCAATGGAAACTTCGAGAATATGATAGCCATTCAAGTGTGCTGATTCGATCTTGCGAGGTTTTGCGACCATCTTGTCGTCGTCGTCTGAAGCGATGCCTACTCCTAATTGGCCGGTTGTGTCGTAGCCCCATGAATAAGCTTCACCTATAAAGTTATATATAGAATACACAAACTTCGACCATACAGAATGCATATGAGGACAACTAATTTATCCCAGTTTCTCCACCCTCGTTTTTATTCAACATTTGGAGCTACACAATAGGAGGAGACCTATGTAAAAATCGAAATTTGGAAATTGGGGTCGAAATTTTGAAAGTCCATAGGAAATGTCCATTTTTAAGCTCAAAAATGACGATTTTGATGGCAAAAAATGATGAATTTTGATGAAAAAATTGACTAATTGAATTTTTTAAACTGAAAATTTTGAGTAAAAATATGAAAAATTTTGGTGAAAAGTCATAATAGAGGACCATTACGATTTCAAAATGCAATTTCATGACGTCCTCCGTCTCGAAATAATGAAATTATAAAACGGTTAACGTCTCAAAATCGTTTCGCGACTGCTAACGATCATCCCCAAACACAGAATAAATACCGTTTTCAGTCCAAGCAATAGAAGCACCCAAAGTAGCAGTCACTCCAGCCGCTTTAACTCCATTCCCAAGTTTGATCTCTTGAAGCTCCAAGTAGCGCCAGTGTTCTTTATCCTGCTGGCCTTCGTAGGTTCCAAGTCCAAGTGCGTTGTCTGTATTGTTACCAATGCCATAAATTGTTCCTAAAAACATACAACTTTCTTTGCAACAAAAGTATAGGGTGGACTTTAAAAAGCAGAAATGTTTGATGTTTTTTGACGAAAATACTTTGAAAAAAATCGAAAAATGACGATTTCATGGCTAAGTTAGCATTTTCAAAATTTTTCAATGCGCGCAATCGATTTCTCGTATAAAATTATTCCTAATAGATCACTTTTTGAAAAAAAATATCGCAAATTTTTTCGTCAAAAAACAGCAAAATTCCGGTTTTTTAAAGCCCACTCTGTATAACGCAAAAAAGTACCGTCATCTGTGCGAGCCACAATATGCTTTACTCCCTTAATATGTGTCCACTTTTTGTCTGATGGGAAAGCTTTAACATGAGTGAAAATCGGTACACGAAATTCTGCTTCTGAACTTGCTGCTAAAAACAAAATTGGGGATAACAAATGCTTTACAAAAATTTACCATCAGCATTCTCATCTATGTTTGGCAATGGCAATCCAAGTTGACCAAAATTATTCAAGCCACAAGCAAAAATGCGTCCATCTATATAAAAATTTATTCGAAAAAATTCCAATAATATTACCTTCAGCACGAGCCATACTCCAGAAACCACCGGCAAAAATATCGACAAAACGTATAAATTTCCCGCGTTCCAATAGAATAATTACCAAAGATTTGCCCGAATCATCCACCATTCGACCTAGAATCAAAACAAGTGTGAAGAAAATGTTATATTCAAAAATGGCATACGGACTAATTTTGTAAAATATTTTTGCAACACAAAATTTTCGAGACATTTTTCGTGGGATAAAATTTTCATTTTTTGCATCGTGATAATTTTCCATAATTCCTACGTTTTTAACCATTGCAAAAAATGTCATAAAAATTTCGTGCCACAAAAATTGTTCTCAAAAAATAGTGGCACAAAAAGTGTCGTAAAATTTGTGCCACAAATGTCCTACGAAAAATATCGGCGAAAATTGTCTTAAAAATTTTGCAAAATTANCAAAAATTGTTCTCAAAAAATAGTGGCACAAGTGTCGTAAAATTTGTGCCACAAATGTCCTACGAAAAATATCGGCGAAAATTGTCTTAAAAATTTTGCAAAATTATTCAGTATGCTTCCAAAATAGCTTACTAGAACGAATGCTTGAAAGTCTCGTTGAACGTCCCAACTGTCCCATTGAACCATCGCCAAATGTAAGAACTTCGCCGTCGTCGGATAACATTACAAGATGATTTTCGCCGGCAGCAATCTAAAATTCACAGGTTATCACAAGTTTTTCCATTATTTTTTAAATGTAAAAATACCTTAACAATTTTCTTAGTGCCTGCTACTTTAGAATCGTGTCGAACAATTATAACAGGTTGTTGTTGCATCTGCTTCAATAACGCATGAATTTCAATTTCGCCTTGAGAGTCCTTAAAAAAGCATTACAGGTTGTTTCAAAAAACAACCTCGAGTTGTCGCGGATATATTAATGCGGGAATTAATATCTCCCCCTGTTGAATTTGGAAGTTTTTTAAACTCCTAATTTTATGTCCCACAGCCCAAAAACCGACTTTTACGTTTTTTGGTAAAAAATTTTTTCAAAAATCACCTATAAGAGGTATTTTTATGCAATTTTCGAAAAATTTTCGCCTAAAAAGTAAGATGTTTTTTGGCTCACCTTATAATTTCTTATTTTTCAAGAAATAAAAAGCATACCCGAAGATTTCCCCATGCAATAACACTGCCTTTGTTGGTAAGCGCTGCTGAGAAACTTGCACCAGCTGTGATTTGCACAATCTAGTTTTGAAAAGATAGTTTAAAAAAACCCAAAACTTATCCTACCTTCCCATGCTTTTTCAACTCCTGAGGAAATTCGATTTCTCGAAACTCATCCGTAGAATCTTCTTTTTCTAATCCTATGACTGGAACTGTACCATGTTCGTTCATACCACAACTGTAAACTTTTCCATTGGTTGTTAGCAATACAGAATGAACACCACCAGCAGCGACCTATAACAATAGCAAATATTACAAAGCGACCCAAAACCGTACTTTGCGTTTTTTGGCGAAAAATTTTCAAAATTGTATGAAAATATCCCTTATAGGTAATTTTTGAAAAAAATTTCATCAAACAAAGCAAAAGTACGTTTTTTTTGTTTACCCTGTAGAATACACAAAATTTACCTGAATAATTTCGGTACCATCTGGAAGTGTATCGAGTGCACGAGGTTTACGAGTAGTAGTACGTCCAGGATGACCAAGTTGCTCTCCTTCTCCGCATGAAAGCACTCGTTCACCAGCGCTATTTGGAATATAATCATCTAACTCACAACGTTGCTTGCGACGAGCTCCAACCCCAACTAAAATGTCCATTAAGTGGAAATTTGGAAACACGTAATTACATTTACGACATTTCTGATTACGATACATCACTACGGAGTGAGAAAATTTTGAGCTAGTGCCCAAAAAGTGAATTTTTGAGGGGTCAAAAATCGTTAGCTTCATAAAAAACTATACAGCAAAAAACGTGTTTTTACGTTAGATTTGTATGAAAAAATATCCAAAATATTCCATATTTTCATCAATTTTATCACCAAAACTCGTCATTTTCTCATAATTTTCAGATTATAATTAATAATTTTCACAAAAAATGTTGAAAAATTATTATTTTTTAATGAAAATTTGTCAAAAAATTAACCAATTTTAAGAAAAAATTACTCAAAAAAGTGGAAATTGCTTTGAAAAAACAAAAATTTTAACTTAGATGTGTTCTGTAATCAAAAAAGTATACCTCGACCAGATGATCGTCGTGATGTCGATGAAGGTGTTGAAGCTTCACTAGTTCGACGAGGCCTTCCGCGGCCAGCCTTTGGTGATACTATTTCTTCTTCTGGCTCAGAAACGGCTGTCTTTTGCTTCTTGCGGCGACCAGATGCAGCAGCAGCAGTAACTTCTTTCTCCTCTGGAATTGTATTGACCGGTTGCTCACTGACCTTACGCTTGCGACCTCTAGTTGATCTACGAGGGTTAGCAGAAGCTTCTTCTTCTGTTGGATGTTCGTGCTCCTCCTCTTCAGTGCTAGCTGCAGTATTCGACGGCTTTTCCAGTTCATTTCCAGAATTCTCAGCTTTCACATCAACTTTAGAGTCCGCCTGAGTTTCATCAATTGGACTATCTCCGTTGCTTTCAACCTTTTGTGGCACATCACCGTCTGCCTCAAGCTTTTCTTCCAAATTTTGCGCATCCATTTCATCGGATTTTGGCACTTCTTGATCTGCTGTTATTTGTGTATTAATTGCTTCTTTTGCCGGCTCGGCTGTTTGCGCGGTTATTTCCATTTCAACATCAGTCATTTTGAACACCAACTTGATCTATTAAGAAATGAAATAAATGATGAAAAAAGCGTAAATCTCTCGTAAACATATTGTATAAATTCAAAGATAGCCTTTTTAACAAATGATTTTCACATTAAAACTTTGTTAGTGCAGTTTGCGCGTCCAATCGGCAGATACGCGTCCAATGAACATTTACGCGTCCAATCAAAGATGTACGCGTCCAATCAAAAGTTTACGCGTCCAATCAATATTTTTATGAGTAATATCAATTTTGAAGCGTCCAAACACGTTTTTATGCATTCAAGTAAACAGCATCAAATTTTTTATCTTTAAGGCTTAGATTAGGCCTAGGCTTAAACCTAACCTAGGCCATAGCCTAGGCTTAAGTCTAAGCCTAAACCTCGGCCTAAGCCTTAAAGATAAAAAATTTGATGCTGTTTACTTGAATGCATAAAAATGTGTTTGAACGCTTCAAAATTGATATTACTCATAAAAATATTGATTGGACGCGTAAACTTTTGATTGGACGCGTAAACTTTTGATTGGACGCGTACATCTTTGATTGGACGCGTATCTGCCGATTGGACGCGCAAACTGCACTAGAGCCAAAATAACAACGGGAATCGATTCAGCG
The DNA here is from genome assembly GCA_900406225.1 of Acrobeloides nanus. Lineage (NCBI taxonomy): Eukaryota > Metazoa > Nematoda > Chromadorea > Rhabditida > Cephalobidae > Acrobeloides > Acrobeloides nanus. The sequence continues at coordinate 65,832 of OZJO01024384.1, read as the reverse complement.
GGTCTAAAAACCCCGAATACAAAAATTCAGCGTCGAGAAGGCTGGAATCCAACTGGATTGCGAACAGAAAAGTTTTACGAAAATTTGTAAAATTTATCGAAAATTCTGCAATTTCGCCTAAAAATTTTGATTTTTTCCTAATCCTAATCGAGAAAAAAATCAAAATTTTTTATGCAAAATTGTAAAATTTTCGATAAATTTCGTAAAACTTCGTTTCCGTTCACAATTCAGTTGGGTTCAGAGATTGAAGTTGGGCCCAGATCATCTGGGTTTAAGCCCGGATTCATACGGACCCAAGCCCAAACGGCCCGTCATCCGGGCTGGGCCCAACGGGCCGGGTCATCATTTCGATATAAGAACCGCTCCACCGCTTATATCGAAATAAAAAGTGTCCACGAACTTTGGAATCACTCTGTAATTGCAAATAGTGCTCCCCAACTTGCAATTCCTGCAGCAACTAGTGCAGTCTCGACGCGTTTCGAAATCGTCTAGACAAATGGGGGTTAAAAAAATTTCATTTTCAAAAAAAAGGATTCGAACAAATTTTGAAACATAAGAAATGGTAATAAGTTTCACGCAGATCGTTGTAAAAATAAAAATTTTTAAATATGCAAGCGGTATTTTGGTTTCTCTAAAAGCGCATGTTCAAAAGCATGTAGGGTCGTCACAAATGGGTGCAAATAGTCTCAACCAGTACAAATTTGCACAAGTACGTGCAAATTATTACTTCTCGCGCTCTTACATGGGCACATGTGTTTCAACCTACTCAAATTCTGAAGTTTTGTAGAAATAAAATTTTTAAACAATTTTTAACCACCGGAATCGTGTTTTTCGACCCCAAAAAACCCCTCAGGAGGTCATTTTTAGCGGAAACTTCAATTTTTTCACCTTGGTCCCCCAAGGACCATGGTGAAAAAATCGAAGTTCCCACTAAAAATTACATGGGCGCTGCAGCGGATTTCAATGACTTACATGGACTTACTTAGTTCCCTTTTCATGAGCATGCAAATACTTGCAAATTTTTTCGTCCCGAACGAAAAAATGCGTTTCAACGAAAAGCAATTAGCACACGTTTGTGCAAATTTTTGTATCTATTTGCATGCATCTCGAATTGGTCGAGACTATTAGTTCACATTTATGATGACCCTTATTAAAGCATATTCAACACAAAATCCGGTACCTTTTAGGTATCAAGGGGTGGGGCAAAAATACGGGGGAAAACGTCCAAAGGTTCGGGGACAACCGACAACAATTCGGGGACTACCATTGTCAGATTTTGCGTTTTCAATACAACGCAAAATCCGACAGGGAATTTTTGTCGGGTGTCCCCGAACTTTTGGACGTTTTCCCCCGAATTTTAGCCCCTCCCCCTGATACCCCTCCTTAGAAATGATGCGGATTCGGCCATTTTTACCTGCACCTTTCCTCCTCACCAGGAAAAATCCGAAATTTAAATTTTTTTAGCAAATGTCTTTCAATTGTGATGGATTAAATTTATAACTAATCATGAAAATCTTAATTTTAATCACTCTTATTACTAGTTTAATTGCTGAGGATCGTTCCCTACAGGTAATTTAACTTTACAATGTGACTTTGAAATAATTCTACGTTCAGGAAGATCGAAATCTCACAATTCTTGAAAATGATGAAGAAGATAATCGTACTACATTACTCGTTAGTTATTTAGCTGCGGTGAGTCAATTTCCAACGGATGTATTTGATCACGTGGAAAATATGATGGCAAGTCATGAAGTTGTAGATTTGCATATGTTTCAAAGATTTTCGCAATGTTTTCGAACCGATTTTGAAGGTAAACATGTCATCTTGCAAAGATCTTAATCATACATGTGCAAGGGAGATGGGATCAGCGACCAAAAATGTGAATTGGGTCTATATCCATTTCGCATTTTTGCGAATTGGGTTCATAAAAAATCGAATTTTTGCGAGTTTGGTATATAAAAATGCGAATTTTTTTGCGATTTTCGTGATATTTGAATGTTATTTTTGGCGAATTATGCATTTTTTGATGACCCATTTCGCATTTTTTTATCATAAAAATTTCAAAAATTAAATACCCAATTCGCATTTTTATCTCTTGGTCGAAAATGCGAATTGGGTACTTAATTTTTTCACGAATGCGGGGATCATGTCCCCCCTTGCCCACATATGATCTTAATGATATACAAGCGGATTATCAAATATTCATCATGGAAACATCTTTATAATGAATTTTTTATGTTCTTGTATATTGATTGAGCTTTTTAGGATCTATGATTTCTGGCGCTCTTAAAGTTGCCATAGAGGAAATCAATGAAGATCCCGATTTGCTACCAAGTCTTAAACTTGAATATTTATTCAACAACACATGTGGCGATGAAAAACGAAGTATGTTATTGGATCGTTAGAAAAGTTTTAAGCTTTTGCAGGTTTTACCGAATCTTTATAAAAATGACACTTCTGGGGATTTTTATATACACCTTACTTTCCTGAATCAGGATCTGGGAAGCATTTTAAAGCCGAATGTGCGCAATCGATTCCCCTCATAAAATTACCCCTATATGGTCATTTTTATGATTTTTGAAAAAAATTTTCTTGTCTAAACAAACATGAAAAAATCGCCTAAATTCCAGTTTTTTAATACACTCTGTAAAATTAGGTACGGAATATTTCATGGAACACTGGAAGAAAGGCGCTAAAGTGTTTATTGGTCCTGAAATGAATTGCCGAACTGAAGCCACTATGGCAGCGGCTCAAAAACTGCCAATAATTTCATTCAAATGCCGAGATCAAACTGTTAGCGATAAGAATAGGTATGGAAAATTTCAAATTTTCTAAGTCTTTCGTTTAGATATTCGACGTTTGCGCGTACCGTTCCCGCCGAGACGGAAATCACCAAGGCTTTCATCGCGTTTCTAAAACATTTTAATTGGAAGAAATTTACGATCATTTACGAGAAACAATCGACGAACGCCGAACTTCATCATGCGATCAAGCTAGCGATTGAAGCAGAGAATGAAAGGCTAGCACAAGGAGAGGAAAAATACAACATCCTCAATGTCAGCACCATACCACACCCATTCAGCGAAGTTGAAAAGAGTAATATCGAGCAGATTATCATCGACACTCACCCGCACACAAGAAGTTATTAGTTTATAATAAAAAAATAGGAGTGATATCATACTTTAGTTTATTTAACATTTGGAAATGTGAGATTTTTCCGAAGGATCTTGCTTTTGATGGGTCAACAAGGGTTGATGAGTAATGGCGAATACGTTTTGATCTATTTGGATACTGACTATAATTGGCTCAATGTCTACCATGCTATGAATAATCATTTCTTTCGAGGTATTATATTCGAAACCCTTATGCGCTTCACATATTGACTCGGGAAAATGAAAAAAATGCTTTTTTAGACACTTTAAAAGTATTATCAGAATCTTGGGATGTGGCAAATTCATCGGATCGTGATATTGTCAATTATTCAAAAACGGCTTTTGCTATCATTCCGACCCCTGTCAAATTGGACACCCCAAATTTTCTCGAATTTTGGCGTAAAGCGAATGAATATTTGATTAATTTCGGAGTTCAACCACATGACACTGCGTCTTCAATCAAAGTATATTTATCCATGAGGGATCTATCTATCTATAAAAAATATAGGTAAATCGCTTTGCCTGCTATTTGTACGACGCCGTCATGCTTTATGCCCACGCTCTAAACGAGCTCATCGAAGAAAACCTGGCTATCAATAAAACCGTTGAAGAGGCTATAAGCGATGGAGAGGCAATTATAAAGAAGATTATTGGAAGAAAATATTCAAGTAACATTCATATTCCAGTGTTAAAAGGCACACATTGCATTTTTTCAGGCATGCAAGGCTTCGATATGCGGATCAACCAAAACGGAGACGCCGAAGGAAATTACACATTGTTGTCATTGCAACATGTCGAGCCGGTTACGAATCCCGATGCACCCGACTATTATCCCTTGAACCGGGCACTTACAATTTCAGCTGATTTTATTGAAGATGAAGAGGATCCTGAGCGCTCAAAGTTGAGGTTTTCTAAGGAAATACAGTGGCCAAATGATATGAAGCCAAGGGATGAGCCAGAATGTGGATTTTATGGCCAAAAATGTATCAATGAGCCAAGTGAGTCGCGGTTTTTGATGTTTGGGGTTACCCTCCAAAAATGGACCCCAAGAAAAAATCTTCCATTGGCCCCAAAAGTTTTTTTTCAACATTTTCGCCAAAATTATCGAGTCCTCATGCGAGATCTCAGCCCATTTTTTGACAGTGCCTCTTCAAATTGGGTGGGGTTTGAGAGGTTTGTACACATGTGCTTGACTTTTTTTATGCTTTAGATTGGAAATTACGATTATTTGTCATGTGTATTTCTTTTGGTATATTGGTAATCGCAGCCATTACCGGCTTCATTATGTACAGGAATCGAAAATTTGAACGAGAACTATGTATGATTTGGAAGATCGACCCAAGAGAGATTGAAAAGATTGTCCAATGCAATGCATCCACCAACTCCCTTTTCGTTGTGGATGGGAGTCGAGTAAGCCCCAACAATATTTTTATCCCTCTACAACGAGTTTAGACAAGCTTATTGCATCGCGATGATTTGATAACAGAGAAGCGTTGGTCAGGCCTGCGTGGTGTTGCTCTCCATAAAGGTGCTATTGTGGCCATCAAAGAGATGCGCTATTCGAGAAAGCCCAAAGAGATAACAAGGGCCACTAAATTGGAGATGAAGATCATGCGCCAATTGCACCATGACAATGTGAATTCGTTCATGGGTTAGACTTATTTTTTGTGGAATCTTTTCGAGCCTTTTCACTTTTAGGTATCATCATCTGCCCGGCGAGTATTTGCGTGGTTCGAGAATTTTGTGCAAAAAGCAGTCTTATGGATATCCTCAGAAATCGGGATCTGAAGTTGGATAACCTATTCATTGCCTCGTTTGTCGAAGATCTTATCAAGGTAAACATTTGGGTAGATGGGAAAAAAATGTTTGATAAAAAAATACTATTTTTTCTCACCCTGTAAACATTCGTAAAACCAAAAAAGGAGTTGTATTTTTAGGGAATGATTTACCTCCATGAATCCGAACTCCGATTCCATGGGAATCTCAAATCAACGAATTGCCTCATAACTTCAAGATGGGCTCTTCAAGTAGCCGACTTCGGTCTTCATGAGATTCGTGATGGACAGGAGTGGGACAGCCCAGAACTTTTGTGGGAGAGCTACTTGTGGACGGCGCCGGAATTGCTAAGAGAAAGTGAATTTGTACACGCGGTGAAAGGAACCCAGAAAGGTGATGTCTATTCATTCGGCATCATTCTCCATGAAATGATCACCAGACAAGGTCCATTTCAACTAATAGAAAATCCTCACTCGACTGCTGAAGGTTTGATAGAGTTCAAAAAATTTGTGTAAAAATTTGTTTTTTCAGAAGTGGTCCGAAGAGTGGCCGAAGGAAAGGGGATGTATAGACCATCGCTCGAAAACCTTGACTGCCAAAACTATGTGATCGACACAATGACTTTATGTTGGTCGGAAATGCCCGAACATAGGCCAGATTTCAGGAATGCCATTAGGCATAAACTTAAAAATATGTTTTCTGGTATATACAAGAGGTAAATATACTCAAAGAAGATTTGGAGCTATTGTGGATCAGGGGGGGGGGGTCACCCCAGGGAAAAAAGACAAAATTTTTTTCGATTTTTGACCCTGGGGTGACCCCCATGATCCATAATAGATCAGAAGATTTACAGTAAAAAATTTCAGAAATATAATGGATCATATGATGGTGATGATGGAGAAGTATCAAAATCAGTTAGAAGATCTTGTCGAAGAAAGGACTGCCGAGCTTCGAGAGGAAAAGAAACGAACCGAAAATCTGCTGCAGCGTATGCTTCCAATAAGTGTGGCGCAGCAACTTCTAATGGGAAAAGATGTCGTTCCAGAGTCGTTTCCCTCAGTCACCATTTATTTCTCGGACATTGTCGGGTTTACGTCGATTTCAGCGGAATCTACTCCGATGGAAGTGGTCAACTTTCTCAATAAACTTTATACTCTATTCGATTCTATTATCAAGCAATACGATGTCTATAAAGTATGTTTCTTGGAAATTTTTCTACTTCTACTACAATCGGCGCTTGATAAACCGACACCCCCCCCCCGAAAATTCGATAAACCGACCTCCCCCAGAGGAGTGTCGGTTTATCGAGCGCCGACTGTACTACTTCTTCGTCTTCTTCTACTACTACTTCTTCTATTTCTTCTTCTTGTTTCTTTTAAAAATTAGCCAATTTTAGGTTGAGACCATTGGAGATGCGTATATGGTTGTTTCCGGGGTTCCCACTAACAAATCCGAATCCTATCACGCCGAGCAAATTGGCATGATGGCTCTACACTTGTTAGCAGCGGTGGAAAACTTCCATATTCCTCATCGGCCGGATGATCAATTGAAGCTAAGAATTGGCCTTCACACCGGCTCATGCGTAGCTGGCGTTGTCGGGAAAACTATGCCAAGATATTGCCTGTTTGGTGATACTGTCAACACTGCCAGTCGAATGGAAAGCCATGGATTGCGTACGCAATTTTTAGTTGCAGTTTTTTTAACATAGAAACCATTTTAGCCTTGAAGATTCATTGTAGTGAGCAAACAAAAGATGCTCTATGCACTGTTGAAGGTTTTCTTCTTGAAGAAAGAGGAATACTTCCGATTAAAGTAAGAACTTGGAAAAGTCCACTCGGAAAAAAACACCATGAAAAAGTTATATTTTCAGAAAATTCATGAAAAACGCCCAAAAAAGATTAGAACTACAAGCATTATATTCTGATGCTGTTGATTTTTTCAATTTTTTCAGTTTTTTTTCGAATTTTTTAATTTTTTTACAAAAATGCTCCTTTTAAAAAATTAAAAAACTTGAAAAATTTTGAAAAAATCTGTGGTTTTTTGCGCCACCCTGTACTTAATTGTATAACAAAATTATAGGGACGTGGCCTAATGAGAACATTCTATCTCATTGGCAGAGACGGGTATGATTTCGAACCGGATGATGATTCCACATTTTCCGATGATCAACTAGCACCCGAAATATTCCCTCGCCCATCGATGCGCAACAAAATCGGCTCTACTTGGAGTATGCCATTATATAAAATCAAACTTCATTTAACCATAATTTTAGCCGTGAACAAAGGCTCGTGCCTATCCCTTCAAAAAGATACGACAGCCTCGACTTCATTCCTGAAACGTTTAGTTGAGAGAGCAACCGCTCGAACCCCCCTCACATTCCTATCCAACAACAACGGACCCAATGCTATAAACGAGCAAATTTTAAGCTCCAATGTTTCTCCGGCGGAGAATCGGAATAGGTTTGTGATAGTGATGTTCAAAGTGATCAATGGAGGGGGGAGGGGTAAGTGTGATAATAGGCTTAATGTGATTTTTTTCAATTTTTTCAATTTTTTCGAATTTTTCATTTTTTTCGATTTTGAAAAATTCGTCAAAAAAATTTTTGATAAACACTTGTTTTTAAGTTGAAAATGCTCAGAAAATTACAATTTTTGTAGAAAAATGGAAAATTTTGGACGTTATCACACCATACGATAGCGTTGGGCCAGTCCTTGCCTCAGACAGCAGTTGCACACTGCACGCAGCTGCTGCGTGGACTAAACAACTGCTGCGCGCTGCGGCGCAGCTACTGCGTGGTCCAATCAGCTGTAGCGTGGACCAAACAGCAGCTGCGCCGCAGCTGTTGCGTGGCTCAATCAGCTGCTGCGTGGACCAAACAGCAGCTGTTTAATCCACGCAGCAGCTGCATTCAGCGCACAGCAACTGCATGCAGCGCGCAGCTGTCTGAAGCAAGGACTGGCCCGTTATCACATCATGTGATAACGTTATCACCGTTATCAAAATGCGTTATCTTATCACTTATCCCACCCTTTTATCATGATCACTTTGAACATCACTAGTTTGTGCACAAAAAATCTTAATCGTAGAAAATTTCTTTCTTCTAGAAAAATCCCCACGGCAAGCCCAAAACGTGACATTGGCAGCATTCTAGAAAATGTTGATGAGAATTTCCCGATGCTAGACGACATCCCGAAGAATCGTTTCGTCGGCTCACCGTCGCACCTAATTCATTCGTCGACAAACAGCCTTCACTCTTCGCTTCTCGCGCCTCAGATGAACACTTCGGATGACATATTTTCCAACTTCAACGGCTGTGCTATTCGCAAACGATCGGCTTCGCTACCGGATGCCGAGATGCTGCATGCGACTCACATACACCAGAGTTTCCTTGACTCCCTTCCTTGTCAATATAGTGATAGAAATTTGGCGAGTAGTAGGAGTAGGAACTCCACACCTTCGTCACTACTAGGCTTTTCTGGTACCGTACAAAGGAAGAATGCCATTGTCTCGAGTTATTATCAAAATGCTGAGGCGTTAGATAATGCGTTAGCATGGAATGAGTTTGAGTATGTGGTGGAACGGTCCAAAGACGATTTGATCAATGTTCCAAGGTATTATTGGGATTGTCTTTTTAACAGGACTAGTTCGAGCGGAAAAAGTTGGCACTATAACTTTATACAGTCAAATCTCCGTTTTATGATACCCCGCGGGGGACATAACGACCACACAGGGATGCCGTCGGGAAAATTTAGTATATAAAGAAATCAGCTTGTTATATATACTCAATTTTGCCTCCGGCATCCCTGCGTGGTCGCTGTCATTAAACGGAGGTTTGACTGTAGTTATACAATTTTTTCACCCTGTAAAATTTTTTTAAAATTTACTGGTTTAGAAAACGCTCGTTGTCTTATGGTGATAATATCGATCATTCAAGAAACCGAGTGAACGACGACAACGAAAGTTTCTGTGACGGCTGCCCAAGAAATCCTGGCCAAACCCCAGAACTCCCATTGACGACTCCTCCGTTAGACCGCAAGAAGCGCTTCAGGAAAGATCATGATCGAGAAAGTGCCCTGTCCCTCCAATACATGCCTTATAGTGAAGTTTTGGCGAAAAAATCCCTATGGCATCCGTCTTTACGAGACCGCTCACCCGGTGCTAGTTTCAACCGTTTCTGGCGGAGAATAACACGACCTACACCGAGTCTATCGGGAGTGGAGGCTGGGCGCAATTTTACTGCTACTAGAACAACTAGCAATGGCTTGATCAACCCGACAAAACCGGTGTTGTTGAGTAATTTGAGAAAATCGGCAATGGATGACTCGTTGGATAAGCTACTGGAGGAATCCGATGTCGTGACGCCAACAAATGATACAGCGAATGTGTAATTGGTGTAGATATTTTTTCCGGCTTTAGCATAACGTTTTTCACAAAACATGTGGCTACTTGGCGAAGTGGATAAGGAAGTCCGGTGGCCGTCCGATCTAGCAAGTTAAGCAACGTTGGGCCTACAGGTTCGATCCCACTAGGACAAACATTTACATTTTGGTCTACAAAGAATGGAGCAAAAAAAATTTAGTTTTTTGTAGATCAAAATTTTTGTTCTAGTGGGATTGAACCTGCGGGCCCAACGTTGCTTAACTTGCCAGATCGGCTGGGCGGCTTACTTATCCACTTCGCCAAGTAGCCGACATTTTTCGTATGAAATCATCTTGTCTTATGAAATTCTTCTTATGATGCAACTTTTTATTCGTGCATTTCTTTTTCGTGTTGGGGGAGTTTCCTAATCTGATCAACAAATTTTGAAATTTTCTTCAAATCTTACTTTCATCATATTGTTGCTAGTTTGTTTCTATTTTTTCTTTTTGGTGCAATAACGTTATATATCAGCATTCGAGATTTTTCCTTTTTTATGAGAATCTTTTGTAAAGGGTGACGGAAAAAGTTTCCCCTCATTAATTTTCATAAGCATTTTCTTCATACAATCTACCCTCACTAAGCCGCCACAACACGTTCAAGCATGTCAGAAAAGTTGCCACAAAATTGTCAAAAAGTTGTTACAAAGTAGTAAAAAAAGTCTAACTTTGTCTGATTTTCAATAAAATCGTGTTTATTGAAACGATTGGTCATGAAGCATAAGATCAGGCAACAAATTTTACGCTTCTCGACCAATAAAATTTTATGCTTCGTGACGAATCGTTTCAATAAACACGATTGATTGAAAATCAGGCAAAGTTAGACATTTTTGACAACTTTTTGATAAATTTTTGACAAGTTTTTTGCTTGAACGCAGCCTTAATGTGCGCGCTAGCAGTCGTGAAACGCAGCATTTCACGACGATTTTTTGGTCCAAAAATCGAATTTTGGCCAAATTTCGACGAGACGAACAAAACGACACCAAATCCAATTTGATAATTGAAAAGAGTTATTGAAACGAAAACCCTGAATCAGAGTTTTCGTTTCAATAACCCAAAACAATGATCAAATTGGATAAATTTGGTGTCGTTTTGTTCGTCTCGTCGAGCTATAAAAAATACTGTCTTTGTTTCTTAAATACACCCAATAGGCGTATTTAAAAAAANTGAATCAGAGTTTTCGTTTCAATAACCCAAAACAATGATCAAATTGGATAAATTTGGTGTCGTTTTGTTCGTCTCGTCGAGCTATAAAAAATACTGTCTTTGTTTCTTAAATACACCCAATAGGCGTATTTAAAAAAAATGTAAAATTCAGAATTTTCGTGTCGATATTCAGGCAAATTCAAACCCGTTTCCGACGCCGTCTGGAAATGAGACGGATTTCAGGACGATCCGGAAATCGTCGTGAAATACGTTTTACGACTGCTAGCGCGCCCCTTAAGCCGTCACCCTGTTTTCGGTCCCCATGAACACTTTTCGGTGTACAGGGCGAGCCAAAAAAACCGTATTTTTTGGAAAATTTTTCTAAAAAATTTTTTCAAAATGATCCCATAAGGTGTATTTTTATGCGAGAAATCGATTTTTGAACACTTTTCCAAAAAGTACGGTTTTTTGGGACTCACCCTGTGAAAGCCTCTCGCTACACCGCTATTTTGAGGCCGGTCCCTCAAGGGTGGCGGCTTAGCGAGAGTCGAATGTAACAGAAAGATTACGAAGAGCAATTTTGTAGAACATCACTTTTTGTGAAAAAATTTCTATTATAAAGAAAAAATATGATGAGGGGCAACTTTTTTCCGGCTACCTTGAACATAAAATATACGAGTGATAGGGTTGTGATTCGATAAATAAGTTCAAATATGGTCTGTAGTTTTATTTTTCGGGTAATTTTAATCTCCTTTCTATTATTTTATAGAGTTAAAAATATTTTTTGTTATGCTATTGTACATAATTTAATTTATATATAAAACTCTTTAAAGGACCAGTCTACTTTCGGGGAGTTGATTTCATGAGAAAGAGCAGAAAATGTTAAAAAACCACTACTTGAAAATTTAAGGGTTCGCGGCATAGGCTCTAACGGAACGAAGAGGATGGAACGATACGAATGAAATGATCAATTGAAACGATACGAATGAAACGAAATAATAGAATGAAACCAAATTCAGGGTTTTCGTGTCAATATTCAGGCAAATTCAAACCCGTTTCCGGACGATTTTCGGACGCCGTCTGGAAATGAAATCGTTTCAATCGTATTGTTTTATTTGATCATTTCATTCGTATCGTTTCAAACCTTTCGTTTCATTCGAGTCTATACAGCTAGATCGCAAAAAATGTTCATAATCTTCTGCTCTTTCTCATGGAATCAACTCCCCGAAAGTATTACAACTCCCCGAAAGTGCTTTAATTGTATACATTCTATGAAAAGATTAGAAACTGATCAAAGATCTTTACCGTAGCGCATCTGGATAATGACGAAATTAAACTTTCATGCCATAAAAAGAAAGCAAACACCGAAGAACAAATGTGCATGAAAAATTTCGAAATAGGAACACTTAATCGGTTCACGTATGATATCATTGAAATGAGAAACGAAGATGCAAATTTACACGTGAAAAGAAGGAGTAGAAATTGGAACCCATAGAAGTTTTTACAGCTATATCGATAAGAACCTGAAAATATTGGGTTGTTTCATAAGTACAGNAAAGAAGGAATAGAAATTGGAACCCATAGAAGTTTTTACAGCTATATCGATAAGAACCTGAAAATATTGGGTTGTTTCATAAGTACACAAGTACAGTACGGTGGACCCAAATTGGGTCAAAAATGAAAACTCTTTCAAAACATTAAAATCTAGTTTTCTAATAATGTGTAAAATTCGTTTTTAGTGTCAATATTAGTACGTTTCCGATTGGTGACATCATAGAAATCGGATACAACAATTTTTCACTTTTTCCCTTTGGTGGACAAAGTGGAGGAAAAATCGAATTTTCAAAAAGTTCTCCAAATCGGCTGATTTTTTCTACTCGGGGGGGGGGGGGGGGGGGGGGAGGGGGTTTCGGGTATGGGGAACATAAATCCGAAGGAATTTTTTGGAACTTATGCATTATCCCCCCACTGGGGAGAGGGGGGGGGGGATTCTGCATAAATTTATACAGAATCCCCCCAAGCTGAAACAAAAAAAATCATCTTTTTTAGGCTTTGGTTTAGGCTAAAGGCTTAGGCCTAGCCTAGGCTTAGNGGGGGGGGGGGGATTCTGCATAAATTTATACAGAATCCCCCCAAGCTGAAACAAAAAAAATCATCTTTTTTAGGCTTTGGTTTAGGCTAAAGGCTTAGGCTAAGCCTAGGCTTAGGCTTAGACCTAGGCTTAGATATAGGCTTAGGCCTAAGCCTAGGCTTAATTTTTTATGGCCAGCACCATTTTTTATGAGTATGGTCTCAAAATGCTCGTAAGGGTTGCAGGAATAAAGCAATAGAGCGAGATTTTTGAGCGCTGAAAAAAAGTTCTTTTTTTAAACACCAAAAACGTAAAAAATGCCCAAATTTTGCAGTTTTTGGATAGAAACAACTCCATTTTTCGAAAAAAGAAAAATCGCGCTCTATTGCGTGATTTTCTAGCCCGTCAGCAATCATTTAAGCACACTCGATCATCAAAAAAGGTTGGTGCCATAAGAAGTTGTTAGCGTCAGAAGTTTGCAAAAAAGTGAAAAATTTAAAAAATATAGAGCTTTTCAAAAAAATTTCTTCTAGAATTGCAGATTAAAAGGAGTAGAATATTATAGAGAAAAAAATTAATCGATTTCAATTAGTTTTCGCTGAGACATTGCTATTTATGTAATCACCTATCGATTTTTCAGGACTTACAAGGGACCTTTAAGGTTCGGGTTTTTCAGGACCTTCAAGGTCTGACAGACTCAGATCTTTTCGAAACCTAGCTCAAAAGTTAGGAGAAAATGTGGCAAAAACAACAATATAATAGTCGCTTGATTGATTGAATATAAATTTTTTGAGCTATGGGGTCATAAAGTTGTTTTTCGATTTTTACTTTGTGCAAAAAAATTTGGCTCCAAGTGGGATTCGAAACCGCGACCTTATGGCCACGAAGCCGCTGTTTTGTCACTGCACCACCAAGGCTTGTTGAAGACGTCTTTTCAAACCAAGTACTAGTTCTTTTTTTTAAATTATGCATTCATATGATTGTTTCTAACATATTTTTACCTCATAGCTCAAAAAATTTATATCCAATCAATCAAGCGACTATTATATTCGTTTTTCCACATTTTTTCCTAACTTTTGAGCTAGGTCTTGTCAGACCTTGAAGGTCCCTTGGTAGTCGAATTTAAAAAAAATCGAAAAAGTGTCACAGTGTCCAAATTTTGTTATTTCGATTGGAATGAGTTATTAGCATTGGAAGAACCTGTTTTTTGATGTTTTGATCAAAACTCGCATTTTTGACCCACTATGGTCCATCGTGGAGGACTGAGCAGGTTTTTGAAAAATGGCATAACTTTTTTATTTCGTGGTATTTCTTGATGCGGTTTTCAACAACAAAAAAATTGCCCACAGCAAAATTTTAATCTTTTTGAAAAAAATTGAAAAATTTCCAATTTTTTTCGAATTTTTCGAAAAAAAATTTCAAATAATTTTGGAAAAAAATCCGAAAAAAACTGAAAAAATTCGAAAAAAATTGATATTGTATTGTTTGATAAATCGTCTTCGATGCAAGAAATTGGGATTGATTCTTCAGACAAATTTGCCTGATTCAATAAAATTTGGACATTGAAACGAAACAAACAACATTACAAAATTTCATTGAGACGAAACATACAACATTCCCTGAGTCAGGGTTTTCGTTTCAATAACCCAAAATATTTTTCAAATTCAACAATTTTTGTGTCGTTTTATTCGTCTCGGTGAGCTAAAAAATTTTAGAAAATTTTCCCCCAAAGTATCAAGATTTTGAATTTTATAATGTTTTATTAAATCGTTTCAATAAACAATCTGATTGATCTACAAGCTCTTCGTTTCAATGTTCAAACTCGTTTGAAATTTTTTATTTCGCTTATAACTTTTTACCGTTAGATTTTCAAGTAGTGCCGTAAAAGCAAAAAATGCTCCAAATGTTGTGCTCTATCACATGGCATCAACTCCCCACAAGTAGACTGGTCCTTGAATACATACTCTTATTTCCCTGAATCAGGGTTAGGGAAGCATTTTCAAGCTTCGTTAATGCGCGCAATCGATTTTTCGCATAAAATTATCTCTAGAAAGGTCTTTTTTTATAATTTTCTACCCGGCCCTTTAAGATTGTTTAAATCAAGATCTTATATGGGGTCCCAAAAAGTTGTCTGCTAAAAAATTGTCCGCGATGACTTATTTGCCACAAACTGGTTATTCAATTTGTTTTTTCCGTATAAATCTCCAAAAATAGAATGGCCACTATACAACTAAAAATGACACATTTTAATGCTTTTTTGTTTATTCATATCTGTATTTGGAAAAAAACAGATTCTTTTTATTCTACTTCTTCTTTGTCACTCGAACAAAGACCAACACAGCAGGGCGAATACGCGTGACTCTTTTCTGCCATTTTTAGTCAATCATGACGAAAAGTTTATTTTTGATCTTATACCAAACTATAATCTCCAATTTTGCGATGCAATACATCCATTAAAATGATTAGGAAAGAATAGGGAATACACAATAATGGGACGACAAGAACAGGACGATTTTGTTCTTTGGCCAGGGAAGGCCTGTATATTGAAGCTAAAAGTCTCAAAAATCGCATTTTTCGCTTAAATACACAGGCCTTCCCTGAATCAGGAAAGCGTTTTTCCGCTTTGAAAATGCCAAATTCAGATTCCCAGCATGTTTTTACCCCTAGAAGGGTCATTTTCAGAAAAAAATTTTGAAAATTTTTTCACGTGGGTGGCCCCTCTATTGTGTAGTAACTCCGAAAGTTCACGTTGTGGCGATCAACTCTTGCTTCGGAAGTAAATTCTAATTCGTTAACCCTGAAGAGATAAATGCGAAACCAAATTGCTTGAAAAATTTGAACGAGTTTGTGTATTGAAAAGACTTAGGCTTAGTCTTAGGCTTACGCCAAGGCTTATAAATCAAGATCTTGGTGTCATTTTATAGGACCAGTCAACTTTTGAACAAACTTTTTTATAAGAAAGTTCACGCTGTGGTGATAAACTTTTGCATTGGAAGTAAATTCTAAAAGTTTGTTCGAATGTGGACTGGTTTTTTAAGGAATTTTTAGATAGTGTAAAAGACTTTTTTCAGCTGCCTAGGTCTGAGTCTAAACACAAGCCTAAGCTCAAGCCTAAGCCCAAGCCTAGGTCTAAGCCTAAGTCCAAGCCTAAGCCCAAGTCTAAGCCTAAGCTCAACCCTAACCCCATGCCTGAGCCTAAGTCCAAGTCTAAGCCCAAGTCTAAGCCCAAGTCTAAGCCTAAGCCTAAGCCTAAGCCTAAGCCTAAGCCCAAGCCCAAGTCTAAGCCCAAGCCTAAACCCAAGCCTAAGCTCAAGCCTAAGCCCATGCCTGAGCCTAAGCCTAAGCCCAAGCCCAAGTCTAAGCCTAAGCCTAAGCTTAAGCCCAAGCCTAAGCCTTTTTATCCTGAGTAAAAAAGTCTTTGACACCATATCAAAATTCTTTTTAGAAGCCGAGATCTGAAATCTTCTCGTTCTTGTCGCACCGTTTTTGTCTCCCGTTCTTGTCATCCTGTTATTGTTCATCTCGGTTTTGTGTTGTTCTTTTTTCTTTATTTTTTGTTCCATCCCTTTATTGTGTTTGCCCCCTAAGTTGAATGAAAACATTTCTAAAACAACAACAAAGTATAGTATTATTTTTAAGGCTGTTTACGCCGATTCCCAGCAGGAGAATGATTCGAGAAATGTTTGTGCAGAACGTGCACTTCTTTCACAGAAATGGGGATAAATAAGCGAAGAGAAGTTTTTGAGGTGGGAAACCCGAAAACGTTCTTTCGTTTTGGAACATCTGAAAGGCTGCCATCTTCCGACGAACGCGCTCGCGGGAGGGAGAGAAACAAGGCGAAATGCAGGCGAAATGATGTCATTGCGATTCTCATTCGACTTCAGTGTCAGCAATGTGACGTGATTTCGAAGAGATGGGACATGGCGGCGAAGTCCTATCGTGGTAGGATGGAAATAGCGTTGAGTGAAGAGAAAACTAGAAGAGGAGGGAACACAAAGAGGAGTGTCCGCCCCAAAGTGACGTAGCAGCACAAGCATAAAAAGTATGAAAAGAATGACGAAAATCGAAGACACGATAGAGAGAAAAGTGGCCAACCAATGGAAGATTTCTTCACAACCGCCTCGCTGCGTCTCTTTTGATTCTTCTCCCATCGCAGCGCGCTTACTTTTGCTCAACACGAGAAAGAAACTGTGCTGTAGGAGAACTTTCTTACAGTTATTACCCTCGTGAGGAAGAATTTCAAACTTTAGGTTGTTTGAAGAAATCTTCAAATAATTTTTTGAGGTTATGAAACATGATCATGATGTTCTTATCTATTCGTACTAAAGTATTTTCTATTTTGTAGTTCGAATCGGTTTTTTCACCTTTATTTATCTTTGTTGTTAAGAGGCAAATGCTCTTACGTGTATTTTTTAATGGCTTTTTTATAATATGTATAATATACACGTAAGTTTTTGTCGAATGATTTTATTTAAATTTTTAATTTTTTTCTTTCAATTTTTTATGCATCCCTGTGTGGTCGTAGTGTTTATAGCCAAATTTGTTGACTTGACTATCAGGGAATACTCGTAACTTAAAGTCCTCCAATTTTGCCGAAACTGGGTTCAAAATGTTCCTCCTATAGTCGAAAGTTTTTTTGGCTATCACGGAACTTTTTATTGAATCAGGCAACATGTACATTGAAACGAAAATAAACGTGGATCCTTATATAGCTTTTTTATGCATCCCTGCGTGGTCGTATGGTGGAAAAATCAGGATTATTACTAACTTGGCTTAGGCTTGGGTTTAGGCTTGGGCTTAGGCTTAAATTAGGCTTGGGCTTAGGCTTAAATTTAGGCTTGAGCTTAGGCTTAGATTTAGACTTGGGCTTAGGCTTAGATTTAGGCTTAAATTTAGGCTTGAGCTTAGGCTTAGGTTTGGGCTTGGGCTTAGGCTTAGATTTAGGCTTAAATTTAGGCTTGAGCTTAGGCTTGGGTTTAGGTTTGGGCTTAGACTTGGGCTTAGGCTTGGGCTTAGGCTTAGATTTAGGCTTGGGCTTAGGCTTAAATTAGGCTTGGGCTTAGGCTTAAATTTAGGCTTGAGCTTAGGCTTAGATTTAGACTTGGGCTTAGGCTTAGGTTTGGGCTTGGGCTTAGGCTTAGATTTAGGCTTAAATTTAGGCTTGAGCTTAGGCTTGGGCTTAGGTTTGGGCTTAGGCTTAGATTTAGGCTTGGGCTTAGGTTTGGGCTTAGATTTAGGCTTGGGCTTAGGCTTAGATTTAGGCTTGGGCTTAGACTCAGGTTTTTAGTTTTTTTATTAAGTTAGGCTTTGGGCTTAGACTCAGGTTTTTAGTTTTTTTATTAAGTACTAACTAATCTGGATTTTTCCTCCATACTACCACGCGGGGATGCATCAAAAAAGTTATATAAGGATCCACGTTTCTTTTTGTTTCGTCGAAGAAATGTTGTTTTCAAAAAATTAGTCAAAAAAGTCAAATTTTGAAGAAAAAACCCATATAAACATTACTGTCTAATCTTCAAGTAATATATGATAAGGCGAATATGATTGTAGAGAGTTTCGAGACACTTCTGGATGAATCAAATCGCCGTAAAAAACACTTTAAAATGAGACCAATTACAAATTGTTTAAATTTTACATTTGTCGAATATTTTCTTTCAAAATTTTTCCTCCCTTTCAAATTTACCTTCTTATTCATCCATCTGCGATGATTTCATTCGCAAGCCGATTTTTCAGCTCTTTCGTTAGGTTTTGCGGTTTCGAAATTTTAAATGGTCATTTTCGGCCCTCTCCGTGGCCGTTTTATGGCATTAGTTATTTTGTTTAGCAGACAGTGTCCGGTCGCACTTTAGAGAAAATGACGAGATCGTCTTCATTCCTTAAAGGATAGTGGGGAAACGTTGCCAATTTTTGTTGGTATTCGGAAAGTTCATAAAAAATGGAGCATTTTTTGTTTTTATAGTAAATTCTAAATCGTTGTGTTTTCTAGATAATTGTGTTTGAAATTGCTCATGCATTTCGTTGTAATACACAAATTTTTTTGAATTTTTAATCGATTTTAAAAATTTTTATAAAATGAATATTGTAGCAATTTTTTATAGCTAAATGAGACGAACACAATGACACCAAATTTATCTAATTTAATCATTGTTTTGGGTTATTGAAACGAAAATTCTGATTCATGTTTTCGTTTCAATAACTCAAAACAATTTTCAAATTCGATAATTTTGGTGTCATTTTGTTCTTCTCATTTAGCTATAAAAATTGCTATAATGTTCATTTTATAAACAGCGGTACCATGTTGTCTTTTTGATTATCAGCACACTCTCTGTAAGAGAAAACATACTTTATGAGAGAATTTGTTTATTTCTCTCTAGCAAAAAAAAAGACTTGTTGAAAGGGGATGACGGCATGAGAAAAATATTTTGTTTATTATTAAACTCTAAATTGATCTTGTTTTCCTATTTTCGATTTTACATGTCATATTTTTGAAAATGAGAGTCACATTTGGATTTATTTCTAGTTTGGTACGGCAGTATTTTTCAACTGGTTCCGTAAAATCGAAAAAAACATTGCCAAAATAAAAAATTCACAAAAATGTTGAAACGTGAGTAAGACCAGACAATAGAAATGAATCAAAATTTGTTATTGTCACGTGTTTCTTGAGCTATTTCAGGAAATGATGATTACATAACCTTTAACCATATATTTGTTCATATTATAAAAAAGTACACGTCATTTTCAAGTTGATTACAAAACTTTTGTGTCGGTCTTATAAAAGTTGATCAACTAACTCGCTCCTACACACAATTATTGTGTTTGGTAAAACGCTCTTCTCTGACCCTGATTCAGGGAAAATTGAAGTTTTGAAAAGAAAAATGTTAATTTTCGCTTCAATAACCCAATTTTCTCTGAATCAGGTTTAGGGAAGCATTTTCAGGCTTCGGGAATGCGCGCAATCGATTCACCCACATAAAATTACCCCTAGAGTCTAGTTTCCGCGAAAAATCTAATTTTTTCGATTTTCGCTTCAATAAACAAACTGTTTTCCCTGAGTCAGGGCCGGGGAAGTGATGATTGCATAACCTTTAACCATAATGTATATTTGTTCATAGTATTATATATTTGTTCATAGTATAAGTGCACGTCATTTTTCAAATTGATTACAAAATTTTGTGTCGGTCTTGTTCGAAAAGTTTTGCATCTACTCGCTCCTACGCACAATGATTGTATTTAAGATTCAACTTGTTCCGGTGTTAGTTCAAATGTTTTTAGCTAATAAATAATTTGATCTTGAGTAGAGTGTAGTTTGTTTTAGTCGGTGAGTAATTTGTATAATGAAAAGGGTTATATTATTGGGTTGTACCATAATTTTCGGGGTTTTGAAGAAATCGAAATTTCAACAAAAGTTCTCCAAATCGGCTGATTTTTCCTACGCCTCCCTGACCCTGATTCAGGGAAAAACAGTGTGCTTATTGAAGCGAATTAGATTTTTCGCGGAAAATAGACTCTCTATGGATAATTTTATGTGGGGAATCGATTGCGCACATTCTCTAAGCATGAAAAATCTTCTTCACCCTGATTCAGGGAATAGAGTTGGTATATCGACGCGAAAATCGAAAATTTTTTTCTCGCCCGTTTTTGTGAAAAAAAACTTTCTCTTAATTTTCCATATATTCCTTTATCTCGACCCTGATTCAGGGAATGGAGTATGTATATTGACACGAAAATCGAAATTTTTTTCTTTTTTCGCCCGTACACCAATTCCATTCCCTGAATCAGGGTCAAGATAATTTCACATCGAAATTTATGCGTGAATGCGTTTTGAAATACGCGAATAATTGCAAAACGAACATTTTTTCAGGAGCCAAAATTTCACAACAAATATTCGTATATGTGTGTTATGAATATGATGAAGTCTACACAATATGAATGTCCCACAAAAAATGGCACCTCCTCTACCGTAGTTCTCACCCAACACAGTAGCAACAACAGCAGCACGTCAGCCGTGCCGAAGAATTCTCCATCGAACTGCTACGAAATTTCACCCTGTTCATTAGCCGATAGAATCTTTAATTTTGTTGATCCACATGTTCCCGCAAACGCTCCAACCAAGTGCCTTATTGTCGACTGCCGAAATTTCGTCGACTATAATATTTGCCACATTCGAAGTGCCATTAATGCGTTCTATTCGAAGATTATGCGAAGGAGGCTGTTGAACAACGAGGTATGGTGATCTTTTTCTGAACTTCGCAGCGCTGCGCACAGGCCTTGATCGAGGATCCTCGGTTTTTTGGCCGACCCAGAATTTGACAAATGTTTTGGGTTATTGAAGCGAAATCCCTGATTCATGGTTTTCGCTTCAATAACCCAAAACATTGTTCAATTTCGATAATTTTGGTGTCATTTTATTACAGGCTCCTCGTTTCAATGTTCAAACTCATTTGAAATTTTTTTTCGCTCATAACTTTTTACGGTTAGATTTTCAAGTAGTGCCGTAAAAGCAAAAAATGCTCCAAATTTTGCGCTCTATCACATGGCATCAACTCTGACTGGTGCTTTAAAACGAAAAAATACGGGTAGAAATCTTGTGAGGGCCGTAGAAAAAATTTTCATGAAAAATCGGCACCAAAAGTAGTTATTTTTTCATCAACTAACAATACTAAAGTCGACTTTTGAAAAAAATTCTCATATTGATGTTCCCTTGTGAGTTAAAAATAATTGTCTAGATTGTGTGTTATTTTTAGAGGGTTGCACCAAAGATAAATTTAGTCATAACCATTTATATTTTTGTTTATACAAAAATGACAATAGAAATTGAATATGAGCCCAAATGAAGCAGCCCTTGAGTCAAGCCAAGCCTTCATTTGGTTAGAAGCTGGTCTAAAAAAAGATGCACGTTTCTACAAAATGGCATAGACTAGAATGAAAAGAAAAGGATGAAACGATACGAATGAAACGAAATAATGGAACAAAACCAAATTCAGGGTTTTCGTGTTAATATTCAGGCAAATTCAAACCCGTTTCCGGATGCCATCTGGAAATGAAATCGTTTCATTTGTATGAACGAATGAAACGATTTCATTTTCAGACGGCTTTCGGAAATGGGTTTGAATTTTCCTGAATATTGACACGAAAACCCTGAATTTAGTTTCGTTTCATTATTTCGTTTCATTCGTATCGTTTTATTTGATCAGTTCATTCGTATCGTTTCACCCTGTTGGTTTGAATTTGCCTGAATATTGACACGAACACCCTGAATTTGGTTTCGTTTCATTCGTATCGTTTCAAACCTTTCGTTTCGTTTCATTCGAATCTATTGCGACCCAAAAAAGTGTTTACAAAGCTTATCGCTAAAAAACACCCAACAGAGTCATGAATTAGATAGGCATGCTATGATTCAAAGTTTGGCGCCACCGCCGGAAACCTGATTCGGCAAGATATTCATTTGAATCATGATTAGAGAAATAAATATGCAAAAATTATTAATCTCTTATCAAAAATGATTCACTTGTTGGCTATATCTCTTAAAAAAATATGTAAATATTTAAAAAAATTAGCAAATATTTTTTTAAGAGACATAGCTAAAAGTGAATCATTTAAAAAAGATAAGGAATTAATAATTTTTGTATATTTCTCCAACCTGTCGATGATTCAAATGAAATCGTTTCAATACACAGATCATATTGATCTGTGTATTGATCAAGCACTTCGCGTCAATCCCTTCGTTTCAATACACAAACTCGTTTGAATTTTTTATGCAATTTTGTTTTGCAAATATTTCCGAAGGGTTAACGAATTCGAATTTATTTCCCACGCAAAAGTTGATCGCCCCCACTTAAACTTTTTTGAAAAAATTTTTGCAAAACTGAACTGATCCTGGTCATTTAAGGTTCAAAGTTTATTCAATAAAATTCCTGAAATTTTTGACAGAAAATTTTGGAGAGAAAAAACTGTTCTCAGAAGAACCTCTTCACTAAATTCGCGTAAAATTAAGCACTTTGTCTAACAAGAGCTATGAGTCATTTTGTTTTAATGCGGAACAGCTTCTCAGAGTTGGCCTAATTTCACGGAAGAGATTTTTGATTCTGATGATTCTTATAGCTCTTTGGTGTTTAAGGAAATTTACAAATTTCACTATTGTTTTGAATTAAAAATTTGACATCGAGAAAATCTATGATGAAAATTTTGATAAAAAAAATTCTGTTTCATGGCAGGATTCCAAAACGATTCCCTGATTCAGGGAAAAATTGGTTTTGAAGCGAAAATGGTTATTTTTGTTTTTCGCATTTTTTAAATCAGGGCACGCATGGCCGAATGGCTAGGACGCTGGTCATTCATGTTAGGTTGTGCGCTAACCATCTCGAACAAGTGGTCGAGACGCTAAACGTTCTCGAATTACAACTAATTTGAGACACTAAACGTCTCGAATTGCCCTGAATCAAGGTTTTCGTTTCAATAACTCAAAACAATTATCAAATTGGATAAATTTAATGTTGTTTTGTTCGTCTCGTCGAGCTATAAAGAATGTCGTCTTTATTTTAGTTAAGTACACCCAATAATTAAGCGTATTTAAAAAAATGTAAAATTCAGGGTTTTCGTGTTAGTACTCCAACTAATTCAAACGAGGTCGAGACGTTTAGCGTTTTTTTTAGACGTTTAGCGTCTCGACCACCTTTTCGAGACGGAAAAATTGAATTTTTGTCAAAAAATCTAATTTGTGGAAAAGTCGAATTTTTGGCAAAAATCGAATTTTTGCTAAAAATCAAATTTTTGGAAAAATCGAATTGCCCCTGGTGGGATCGAACTCGAGCCAATAACATGAATTGCCAGCTTCCTAGCCATTAGGCCATGCGCATCAAGTGTTTTTGAACATGAATCAGAGCGATTTGCTTTTTTTCCAACTAATCTTGTCACTTTCCTAAACCAGCCTAATTTGACTATTTATGATTCAAATAACCATAAAATTTGAATCATAAATGACCTGTTATGAAACCTACAAAAAGAGGTCTCTGTCTTAGTCATCACAAGATTGCTCAAAAATTTTCGAAATTTTCCCTCCATCCTTGTCCTTCTTTCTTCTTTCCTTCAGGGTACTGTAAACACACATGAGTACTTTAATAATGAATCATTTACCGGAAAAGTGCTTTCAAAAGTGAATGGGAAAGTGTGTTTTTTGGTGGTGGGGTTGATGTCTCATCCGCTTTTATAGCCAGCCTAGAAATATAAGCAATGACCGCCCGTTTTTATTCGCGCATTATAACAAACAGATGACCAGGCGTTTCGTTGTTATAATGGAAAGGAAAAAAAGCATTGATGATTCATACCGATTTTCGACCCAAATTTATGTGTTGTTCACTAGAATTTTTAATCATTTGATTGAACAACTTGAATTGGAGAGAGAAGTCTCGTGCGGTTTTATGATTTGTTATTTGTTTTTTTTGGCACATTTTCAATCTTAAAGGGCCAGTTCACGCGGAAAAACACTAGGAAAAAATTATATATTCGGAAAGTTCACGAAAAATGGAGCATTTTTTGTTTTTACGACATGTTGAAGAAAAATCGAATTTTTGGCTCCCCCACTCGATGAGGCGAGGGGCGTTTTTGAAATCTGTGTTTTACAACGAAAACATGAACGCAGTGAACTTTCATAGAACCAGCAAACTTGACTTTTTAAAGATATTAGTCATGCCTATGAGACTCAGGAATAAGCAACTTTTTTTGTAGACTTCCTATAACTCCGTCAAGCTTTTGCTATTTGCTTAAGTCCAAGTCCAAAACATAACCTATCTCCTTGCGTCAGCTTTTGTTCAACTTCACTCAAGTTTGCTACCCATTTTACGTAACACAAACTGTAAATAGTCGAGAAAACAAATATTTGAATTTTTATGGAGAATGAGTAACAATAATAAATTTTTTAGGTTTGCTGTAAATTCATTCTGAATCATCTATTTTGGAAATCTTTGTGTATTACAACGAAAACATGAACGCGGTGAAAATTAGTCCCTGAAACAATAAAGTTGTATTGACGCGAAAATTTTTTCGTTTTTCATCAACTTACGAAAACTACCAAAAAATTTTTTGAATTTTCGCGTCAATACACACAACTTGTATTGATTCAGGGACGAATTTTCACTGTGTTCACATGTTTTCGTTGTAATACACAGATTTCAAAAATAGAAATTTTAAGCATTTTTTTGCTTTTACAGTACTAGTTGAAAATCTAACGGTAAAAAGTTATGAGCGAAAACAAATTGCGAAAAAAATTTTCAAACGAGTTTAAACATTGAAACGAAAATAAAACTTTGGGGCATTTTGTCTCAATACAGCCTTTTTGTCCAACTTCACTCCAGTTTGCTACCCATTTTACGTAACACAAACTGTAAATATGAAATTGGGCAAAAGTTTTCGGACCCGACCGGGACTCGAACCCAGACCAGGCTCATGGCTACCGTCCAAGTGCACTACCATTGTGCTATCGAGACGTACAACTGATGCCCGTAAATACTTGAATACATCGTTAAGTATTCATCAATTAACGGGCATCAGTTGTACGTCTCGATAGCACAATGGTAGTGCACTTGGACGGTGCCAGGAGCCTGGCCCGGGTTCGAGTCCCGGTCGGGTCCGAAAACTTTTGCCCAATTTCATATTCCCTGTATTTCCATGTTTTCAGCGTGATTAGTCCGAGCTCCAAAATTCCCAAAAATTAAATGTAAATAGTCGAGAAAACACATATTTGAATATTTATGATGAATGAATAACGATAATAAATTTTCAATTTTTTAGGTTTGCTGTGAATTCATTCTGAATCATCTATCGAGCCGTTGGGGCGACTTGCTGTTTTCCGACACATCAGACTTGGAGATCGTGTTATACGGTGGTGACGAAGGCACCACTCGACTCACCAATCACCAACAAAAACCATCTTTATCGAAGCTAAAGTGCGCATCGGTGGATTTCTCCAACGGGAACCACTTTTCGTCATTGAGTTCTATCGATAGCTTTGGATCTTGTGCTTCGGAGGTGGGGAACTTGTGTAAGGATACTTCGTCATCCGAAAATTTTGTGCGCATTTTGTACGACAAGCTGAGAGCGAATACCAAATTGCATTTCAAGAGAATTATGTTGTTAGAAGGTTTGTTTTATTTTTTCTTTTGACACTAGCGCGATCGAACCCTCTACCTTTTAACTATAAGTTGAGACGTTTAGCATTGCGCTATTGTGACCAACTTTATTTAATTAGAAAAATATATATGTTTTTTCTGATTTACGAAAGTTGGTCTCAATGGCGCAGTGCTAAGCGTCTCAACTTATAGATCGAAGGTTCAACTGCGCTAGTGTCGAAAGAAGTTTATAGAGAATGTAAAAAATAGTACTACAATATATTACATCAATGTATGATGTACAAAACTGACACAAAACGAGACGATCTAGAAATGAGATCGAATTTGACATTTTCGAAGCGAAAAAACACTCCCCTGATTCAGAGAAGGCCTGTGTATTAAAGCGAAAAGTCCCAAAAATGCGATTTTTACGACTTTTCGCTTCGATACACAGGCCTTTCCTGAATAAGGGAAGTGTTTTTTCGCTTCGAAAATGTCAAATTCGGACTCCCCGCATGTTTTTACCCCTAGAGGGGTCATTTCCAAAACAAATTTTTCAAAAAAATTTGGGGGACCCCCTATTGTTGTAGAAGCTCCATAATTTTTTATATCTTCTTTCCACTTTGTTGGAAATGCCCGAAAATCCGTACTTTTCATATTCAAAAAATTATGAGTATCGACACGAAAATTTTGAATTTTTCCTGCATCTATCTAAAATCTTCGATTTTCATATGAGGATCGAAAAAGCTTTTCGTAAGAATGCTTCTATGCTCTCGAAGTATTATTAGACGTATTAATAGGACAAGAAAAAAGAAAAACCAAAAGTCCCCACATCTGCCTTTGACATTTCCATTTTCTTACTTCATCCACTTAAGTCTCGTTTCCCCTTAATAAGAAATCCATCAAACCTTATCTTCATCCTCTTCTTAAAATGGAATGTGTGCTTTCAGCTTCTGTAGTCTATATTAAATTGGTGTAAGAGAGTGGAGATCATTGGACTTTCCTTATAGTCTTTCTTATTCCTACACGTCTTACTAATACTTTAGGAAGCTACAAATTTTGCAACTAAATCCAACCATTGAAAAAATTTGTCTCGCAAAGAATTTTGTCATATAGGCTTCAAATTTCATCCGGTCTTTTTTCAAGTTTTATTCATTCTGCAAGGACTTTCAAATTGTGAAATTCGCATAAAAATCGAGTTCAAGTTATGCTGAACAAGTTTCAAAAAAATTTTCGAAAAAAAGATTTTAATAAAGGCAAAAAAAGTTATTTCGATTGGGGAATCGAACCCTCGGCCTTTGAAGTCAAAGTCTACCATACTGCCACTGAACTATGAAGGACAAAATTTTCGTTTTTACAATTCAATTAAATTTTTTGAAATTAACTTTTTTTTCAAAATTTTTTTTGTAAGTTGTTCAGCATAGCTAAAAGTAATAGAATATCCCTCTGTCTTATGCGAAAATTTATATCGGAAACAGGAGAAATATGTAAAAAAAATCGATTTTTTTCAAGTTTTTCAAATTTTTTCCAATTTTTTTCTAATTTTTTGAACCTTGTTGCACCAAAGTTTATTTTGATCCAAAAAAACTTTATATTGACACCTGTTTTTGTTTATTTATCATCATGACGCAGCAAAAGTTCTTCCAAAGGGCGATTTGTTCTCTTTTTAAACATTATTGTTCCGATTCTTGCATTCCCGTCTTCGAAAGAAGTTTGTTTCAACTCCCACACTTTTGAATTCCGTTCGATTGTTGGTGTTTTTCGCCCTTCTCCATCCTCTCATTTTTTATGACGTCACAATCTCTTTACGATAACATTAAATTGTCTTTGACATTTAAGTCCAAAAATGCAGTTGAAGAAAACATATCGGCGCATAGGGTGTGGACACAGATTTTTTACCCATTCTTGACATTTTTAAAGACCAAATACGCCAGAGAAGTTTGATGACGTCAAAAATGTTCAAAGTTTTCGTTGTAATACACAAACTTGTTGAAAAATCATATGAACTTTCATTAAAATCAAGATACAACAAAAAAGGGACCGTTCAATTTTTTCAAGCAATGTACATTTTTGTATTGTTTGCTTAAAGGACCAGCTCGGGGGAATAATTGAGATAATTGTGTTTGAAATTGCTCAGGCATTTCGTTGTAATACACAAACTTTTTTGAATTTTTCGGCAAAAAAATCGATTTTGCATCGATTTTTTAAATTTTCATAGCATTTTTCTCAGATCAAGGAGACGAACAAAATGACACAAAAATGATCCAATTTGGAAATTGTTTTGGGTTATTGAAACGAAAACCCTGATTCATGTTTTCGTTTCAATAACCCAAAACAATTTTCAAATTGGATCATTTTGGTGTCATTTTGTTCGTCTCATTGAGCTGAGAAAAATGCTATAATATTCATGTTATGAAAATTGAAAAAATCGGTGCAAAAATCGATTAAAAATTCAAAAAAGTTTGTGTATTACAACGAAATGCATGAACAGTTTCAGACGCGATTATCTCAAAAACTACAACGATTCAGAATATGCCGTAAAAACAAAAAATGTTCCATTTTTCATGAATTTTTCGTAATACACAATTTTTACGTAGAGTTTTTCGTGAAAAACAATAGACACAAACTAACAGAAGTGTAAACTGGTCACAAATTCGACCCAACACATGTTCGATCACCAGGGTAGATTTCAGCATTCACTTAGACTATAAATGACATCATTTTGATTGTTGAATTGTGGATTACTGGCCTCTCTCGTCACTGATTCATAATTGAGCTTTATTTTTTGTGCGTATGACAGTTTGTGTGTCCTTATCGTCTTGTTATTATGAAAATTGGAAATGAGTAAGCAACATACAAACATCGATGTTGTGTGCTTTTTGATTTGACTCGCCGCATTTCTTATAAGAATATTCGTGTTCTTGTTTACTCTTTTCTGTTTAAATTTTAAACTTGTGTGAGTATTGACACGAAAACCCTGAATTTGTATGTAAATTTCAAACTTGTGCGAGTATTGACACGAAAACCCTGAACTTGTTTTAGCATTATAAAGTGAAAGGTCACTGATCCCTTATAAGAATATTTGCGCCCTTTTTTTACTCTTTTTCTATTTAATTTTCAAATTTGCGCGAGTATTGACACGAAAACCCTGAATTTGTTTTAAAGTGCAAGATCGACTTATTATCAATGCAATTCGTTGTTGCGGATTAATTTTTCATTTTGTTTCAGAAGTGTGATTCATTTGAGTTTGTAGTAGAAAGTTGTGTCTCCTCTGGCTAGCCTTGTCGCTTGGTGTTTTGATCGGTCGCACGTTTTTTTCCCCCGCTATAAACGCCTGACTGGACTCAATGGTTTATTTGTATAGCTGGAAATTCAATTCGACTCGATTCGCCTGAGGCATTTCAAGAATTCAAAAAAGCAAAAAGCATGATTCATGCCAAGAAGCCAAGCCTAGCCTCTATTTGGACACTCTCTAACTGTCTCAAGTCTCGGTGTGTGAGCTAGTCCGGTTCAGGGCTTTCGTGTCAATACACACACATTTCTGTCGGTCTTCGTCAACCTGTGAGTGACGAATCATAAGAATCTTCTGGCCAGCAGCTGACTCAAAAAGGAAACGAGCACACTTACGCTGGGCGATAACGCTTTCATACGGCTGGCCCAGGCTCCAGCCACTTGTCTTCAGAAGTCCCCCATCTCACATATTCATGTTCCCACTGCTATGATGAATCGAGCCGACGCAACATTCAATATTCATCCAACCTCCAAACGAAGAAGTGCCGTCGAGGAGTGCTGAGTCCGCCGTGGCCAATCTCCCTTTCATAGTCATCTTGATATTTCGCTTATAGCAAAGCGTGTGTGTAAGTGTGTTTGTGTGCCATTATTTCTCCAACAACCGGCATCTTCCATATTTGTGCCCGAGTCTTTAACACGCAAGGCTCATTCACGCGCATCGATTCCCGTTTCTCATCATTCCATGAATTTCTCCTCATATTTTGACGTGTTTATTTGGCAACTTTAACTAAATTTTATTGTTATTTTTTGATGATGAAAATGTTGGATAGTGTTGCTGTTGCGAATCCAACTCGACCACAGGATTTTTGTAGGGCTAGGCCATCGTTTAATGGGTTTATTACTGGACGTAGGTTTTGTTTTTTATACAGATGTGGAGAAAAGACGAGTCATGTAGGAAAAAAAGTTGTGCTATATTCAGAAAGTTTATGAAAAATGGAGCAGTTTTTGTTTTTACGGCATGTTCTGAATCGTGATAGTTGTTAAGAAAATTGCGCGTGAAGTTTCGTCTGTGTATTACAACGAAAACATTTGTTTTAAATTCCTGATTCAATCAAAAAGTTTGTTTATTGACAAGAAAATATTTTGAATTTTTTAAGCATTTAGGAAAAAGTAAATATAGCATTTTTCTCAGCTCAATGAGACGAATAAAATGACACCAAAATTATCCAATTTGGACAATGTTTTGGGTTATTGAAACGAAAACCATGAATCAGGGTTTTCGTTTCAATAACCCAAAACAATTTTTGAATCGGATAATTTTGGTCTCGTTTTGTTCGTCTTGGCGAGTTATAAAAAATTGCTAAAATGTTTATTGATGAAAATTTAAAAAATCGATACAAAAATCGATTTTTCTGCAAAAAATTCAAAAAAGTTTGTGTATTACAACGAAATGCATGAGAAATTTCAAATGCAATTTTCTCGAAAACTACAACGATTCAGAATTTACTGTAAAAACAAAAAATGCTCCATTTTTCATGAACTTTCTGAATATGCACTAAAAATGGGCAACTTTTTTCCGACCGGACTGGTTCTAGTCTGATTTGAAGTCTAACGCTGACATCGTGGCCAACAACTCCCTGGCTACACAAAATCAGCCGCCAAAAAATTTCGTATTTTTTTAATTTTATGATGTCTGGCTTTTCGTTTCAATACACATTTTCCCTGATTCAATGGGAAGTGCGGCAAATTTTTCGAGTATAGGGGAAAAAATTGAAAAAAATCGAAAAATTGAAAAAGTTGTTTAGGGTTTTGATTTTTTTGAAATAGGTTTTTTTAACTTTTCTTTCTTTTTTTCCATCTTTTTTTCAATTTTTCATCCATGATTCATAATCTCAAAAACGTTCGATGATTTTTTCTTCTTCTCAATCTCCAAACTATTTCACGCCTATCTTTTTTCGAACCAAAAATTTCTGACAAAAACCTTATACACCATATCATAATTCATTCGTCGGCAAAAAGTTTCCATATACTTTTGTTTCAAAAATCAAATCGAACGAAAGGTGTGTGTAATCTTTTTTGTCATCGGTCGTGGTCGTGGCTTTTTCCGTCTCCGACAGCTGTGGGCTGTTCTTCGATTGATTTTTCTTATGATTCATTCATTCTCGGAATTTTAATTTTATTACTAGAAAAAAAGCTATCGATTTCATCCTACTTTTCACGTTCGTAGGCCAAACAAAAAAAAGTTTCTGGGCTTTATTTTGTTATATGTGTAAAACTATTCTCATCATCCTCATCCTTTTTTCTCTTCTTCTACTATCACGTGCCTCATTTTCCAATCCGATTTTTGCATTCATTTCCCATAAAAAATGTATTTGTTGATGACGCCGCTCCTGCTGGAAAACGAAACCATTGTTCGTTCGGAATTTGTTACATCTTCTCTATTCTATTCTATTTTTTTCTAGTCACCCAGTTTCGGCGAACTCGTTTAGTCTTCCCGGCGCGATATTAGTATTATTCTCGACATAGTTAACGCTTTATTCTCTTTTGTGAACAATCTATAAACATACTGCTATTGCTAGATGCTATTTTCTGTCTCTCGTTGCTAGCTTTTAGTCCCCCCTTTGCAGGCGCATGGTGCATGTTTTTGACGGCTCTCACATCGGCCGATTCGATTTTAACGATGACTCACCGCCTCAACTGCCACACATACATACAATTTGCACATAAAACGGGCCATGCGCTGTGTCATCCGGTTTTCCATTTTCGCTCAATTTTTTCTCTTCCTCTCTCCACATTTCACACGCTCTTTAAAGAGTTTTGGCCAAAAAAAATTGTCGCTATTGCATGTGACAAGCCAAAAATTTTTGACGTTACAATTTTTGAGTCTTGTTTCTT
Source organism: Acrobeloides nanus (assembly GCA_900406225.1). Taxonomy (NCBI): domain Eukaryota; kingdom Metazoa; phylum Nematoda; class Chromadorea; order Rhabditida; family Cephalobidae; genus Acrobeloides; species Acrobeloides nanus. The sequence goes on along the minus strand of OZJO01024384.1, from coordinate 34,043 downwards.
TCTCGTTGAAGAAAAGCATGGTGATATACTTTTCGCCATCTTGGGTCCGTTTGTTCTTTGCGTCCGTCTAGATTTGCCTTTTTCGCTCTCGGAAGAATCGTTCTCGCTTGCCGCATGCGAAGAACTAATGTAAAGACGAAGACGTAATGGAAATGAGATGATGATTCAACGCTGCATCCATTTGTGCACTTTTTCCTTAACATTTTCTTTTTAATGTCACATTTATCTTTTTTTATCGTATAGAGATTAATAATTCTTCGACACTTGGCACCAAAATTTCTTCAATTACTCCTTAATTATTAGTAAGGGTTTTTATGAGAACATAGATGCTTAACTAGTTTATTACCATTTTGTCTAATTTGTGTTACTCATAAAAATTTCATGATGATATTTCGGGCAGCAAACCTTTTCATGCTCAAATTCACGTGGCACAATCATGTGCTTGTTTAAAATCTAATGTTCAAATGAATGAATGAGTTCGTAATTAGCTTAATGAAATCCTTTTACAGGCTATATTCTAAAACCTTGTGCGCTTGAATCAGGGAAAATGTATTGAAGCGAAAAGCTAGACATCGTAAAATTAAAAAAATACGAAATTTTGCGCGGCTTAATATTCGGAAAGTTCATGAAAAATGGAGCATTTTTTGTTTTTACGGCATGCTCTGAATCGTTATAGTTTTCGAGAAAATTGCATTTGAAATTGCTCATGCATTTCGTTGTAATACACAAACTTTTTTAGTTTGTGTATTACAACGAAGAGCTTGTAACAAATTCAAAATTTCAAACGCAATTATCTCGAAAACTACAACGATTCAGAACATGCCGTAAAAACAAAAAATGCTCCATTTTTCATAAACTTTCCATATATATTCTTTTTAAAAATTTTTTAAAATCTATAAAATTCCAAGATTTTCACAAAAAAATTTTAGGCGGCTTCGCCAATTTCCGTCGTCAATTCCCGGAACTTTGTGAAAGTTCCGACTTGAAGTCACCGACATCGCCGTGCAGTGATGCTTCTGAGGAAGACCGTCATCAAACGAACGGCAGCATCAAGTCCATGACACCCTTGAGCATGTCAGCGTCGTGGAATCGGCTATCCCTGCCATTCTCGCTCTCGCAGCCATGCCTAGCCGATATTCACTCGAATTCAAATGTGCCTGCTTCGTGTCCGGCGTCGGCAACCTCTTCACCCGAAGGTCCAACGAAAATCTTGGACTTTTTGTATCTCGGCTCACAAAATGACGCCTTGGATCCCCAAGTAATAGAGGTGCGTTTTCACTTTTTTTCAAACGAATGGCAGCATCAAACCCATGACACTCTTGCTTATCCCGGGTGAATCACAGACTTAATGGAGCTTTCAAAAGAACAGGAATTAAACCAGTCAGCTTCCATTTCCTTATCGCTTTTTGCCCGTTTGTCAATAAAATTATCACATCGAGTCGAATCGATGACTAACTCAGAAGTTTCTGTACAGTCTCCGTACCATTTATTGCCAGCAATAAAATCAAAAATCGAAAAACTCAGGGTGTTTGATATTTAAATAGCACGCAAAAGTCGTATTGAATCAGGCAACGTGTATATTGAAACGAAAAGAAACGTGGATATAGTTTTTTATGCATCTCTGAGTGGTCGTATGGCGAGAAAATCGGATTAGCTAGTACTAATCCTGATTTTTCCGGTATACGACCACGTAGGGATGCATCAAAAAAGCTATAAGTGCAACTCAAAAAAATTGAAAAATTCGAAAAAAAACCTATATAAAGATCTTNATAACTGTACGAAAAGTACCGTACGAAAACAATTGTACGAAAAGTGATACTGCCGAAAATATGATTAGTTACAACTAAGATTTGAACTAATTTTATTTTCCCGCCAATACGACCACGCAGGGATGCATTGCAAAATCTATATAAGTCGACGATAACTCGATAGTGTTTTACTGTTTTAAAATTGCAAACAGCACTTAAAAGTCGTGCTATTTTCGATAGCAAGATCAATATCAGCAATTTTAGAAATACAAAATAACGAAAGTGATCAACCTGAGCGAATCTTGTCCAAAGCCTGACAGTGTGGCTGATGATATTCAACATTTTCTGAGGATACCCATCAAGGACTCGTATTGTGCCAAGCTATTACCGCACTTCGAAACTGCCTACGCATTTCTCGGTTCGTTTTTTAAATGGAATTTTATGGAAAATGAATCAATGTTTTTGTAGAGGATGCAAGACAAAGAAATGAAAAGGTTTTGGTCCATTGTTTGGCTGGAATTTCGCGAAGTGCCACTTTAGCTATCGCCTATATTATGCGGAGCAAAGGACTGGCGTCGGACGAGGCTTACAAGTACGTTTTTTCAAGGATTTTCACTAAAAATGATGAAAAAAACAAAAAATTTGGTCAATTTTTCACACAAAAACCGTATTTTTGCGTTTTTTGGTGAAAAATTTTCAAAAAAAATTTTTTTTAATCACCTATAAAGGGTATTTTCATGTATTTTTTAAAAAAATTTCGCCAAAAAACGTTTTTTGGCTCACCCTGTTTAACTGTTAACATATAACCTTTGTTTTTAGGTTCGTCAAAGCTCTGCGACCATCAATCTCGCCAAACTTCAACTTCATGGGCCAACTCCTCGAATATGAAAAGCAGCTCCGTGAAAAGCACTTAATCCCGGCAGCCCTGAACCGATCTCATTCAATCACTAAATGTTCCCAAGAAGTTTCCGACCGTTGGGCATCCGAACCACCTCCGGAACCTGTGCTCATCAACGATAAGTTGTGCAAATCTGCAAGCTCCGATTTCGTCCTGCTAACGCAATCATCACGGAATTTTTACACGAATCAAAACGGTAAACGCACCATGGATTCGCCACTGGCGTTGCCCGAAAGACCACGGCAACTCATGCGTTCGCCACCAAGGAAATCGGAAGAGGAGACACTAAAACCGAACGCTCAAGAAGATTTGCCATCACCATCGACCGAACTAGCGAAATTGGACCTTTCATTGGTCAATCCATGGTTTGACGCGCACACCACATCATCATCGTTTTCTTCTACCAAAAATGTAGCCGAGAAACAAACAGAATCCATGATTGAAAACCCAATGTTTGGTATCTTTCCTGGGCCGAGCACTTCGAAACCAAATGTCCCAGCCATGCACAAGACCAAATCCGATACATGTGTAGTGAAGAAAGCATCTTCATCAATCTCGGCTACTCTTGGGCCAACTTTTCGTTCACATTGCAAATCTTCATTCTTCCGTTGCATGATGCGACGACCACCCGCATCGAAACAAACCGAACCGAAGAAAGAAGCCACCACTGTAGAGCTATCTCGGCCCAAACTCCGTCGCCTACCACTTCTGCGCAGCCATTTCGAAGTCTTACCTTCGCACGAAGAGCATCATGAAGAAAAAGATTCTTCATTCTCGCCTAACACCATGGACGACAGCCTCAGAGACTCCGCTTATGGTGATAGCTTGCCGAGATCTTCCACCGAAGACTCTTCCCAACAGTCCTCACTGTCTATATCGTTGAGCGTCGATTCGCCCGAATCAGGATTCGTTGACAATTATTCCCTGAGTACAAATCCACATGCATCTCATCCTGTGTCTCCATTCCAAGAAACTGCAACAACTGCCTCGACTAATACAACCGATCCATATCACGATCCTGAAAGGGAATCGATTGGCTCGTCGAGTAGTTTGGAAATCGCCGTCAACTAGACCCGAATGGGGCGATCACTGCCATGGTGTTCGCCAAGCTCTGAAGTTTTAAGTGTGTTATGGTGGTGAAAGTTGAACTGTTGTTGGAGGGGTTGTATAAGCATCTTGGTTGGGGGAATATTTTTTTTATATTTTTATTTTTAAACCATTGGCGACATAAGTTCTAGATCATACGTGGGGGCAAGGGATGGGATTAGTGAGAAAGTACTAACTAATCCTGATTTTCCCGCTATACGACCACGCAGGGATGCATAAAAAAGTTACGATCAGAATTTATGTCGCCAACTAATATGTGCCGCTCGGAGTCTCGGGGAAAACGAGAGCCCGAAGGCGCTCGGCTCCTACTACTTATTTCTATTTTGCTAAAAAATATGATCCTTATAACAAATATTGTCTCAGGATTATTTTTTGTCTTCCAGTTTCCATGTAAGCAATAACTTTTTTTATATGTAAGTATGGAATATTCGAATGGATATTTCATGCTTTATTTTCATTATTATTGTATAAAATTGCTCTCTCTTTTGTGCAGCATCTACGGGAATATGATTATTTTGAATTTTGAATGTTTGTACTATTATATATAATAAAATGTATTCAACTGACAACCGTGTTTGAACAAGGAATCACCTGAGTACATGTATGAGAGAACACACACACGCACAACTTGTGAGATTTTCCACTTTGGTTGGGAATCTGTGTGGCTAATTTTAAAATGAGACACGTTTAGATTGGTTTTTTTCGTTCTAAAAATACCCTGATTCAGGGAAGCGGTTGGTGTATTGACACGAAAACTTTATTTAAAAAAAACGAAAGCAACATAAAGAATATCGAACAAAAAATCAATAATCGAGATAATGACCTTCATATTCAATATAGGTTTCCCATCGACGCACTAGATCCACAATTCCTTTTTTCTGGCGAAAATCAGAATTTTAGGTCATATCATGGGATTTGGTGGGGTTTGCCCATATAGCCGAGTGGCTAAAGTGCTCGGCATTAACTCATAGGGCTTGGGTTCGATCCCGCGTCCAAAAGTCATTTTTTTATTTTGTTGTTAAAAGTCATAAAAATTTTTGCATATCCACATTTTTATGCGCGGAACACATTGACACTATTATTTTTCCGTGAATATTTTTTCCCTTATAAAGAACAGACATTATTTTTGGGTTTTACCCTTGGGTACCTTCTCGTGGTCAAAATCAANCCCCCGACTACCAAATTTTAGCCAATTTGAAAAACTCGATCGGGGGGGGGAGTGGGTCGAGATGGAAACTCGAATCTGAAAGAATTTTTTGATTTTGACCGTGAGAAGGTAACCGAAGGTAAAACCCAAAAAAGGTCTGTTAGAGATCTGTTTTAGATGGTGCACACTATCCGCAAGAATATCTCAACTCCATATCAACCTCAGACTTGCCGCCACATGAACTGAAGCTAAAGAAGAATACTATCATCATACTTCTCCGAAACTTGGACGTTTCCGTGGTTTGAAAATATTGTCAAACAAGGACAAGCCAATGCTTAAATGTACTTTGGAAAGAAGTTCTATCTAATGTGAATGAATCGCCAATGGAATTGGAAACTGCCAGAAAAAAAGAAGATTTGGATATAATGGATGAAGACCTAGCGGATTATGAAGATCATGAAAACTTTCATCTGTCCGACGAAGAATTGTATTGAATATATAGGAATAGGTTATATGTGATAGATGTTATATGTGCTAGTAAGTTTTTTTTTGCTTTTTGGATCAACCCAAGACATCACGCAAAAAAGAGGACTAGAAATGACACATATATTTATTCAAAATTAACAAATAAATGAGATCCTTTGCTTATCTATTACTCGTAATCTATGAACATTTTACAGTAGAAGAGAAGATAGCCTTCACTGGCTAGAACGTTGTCAATCTTCTCTCTCGTGATTATGCCGTCATCGCACTTGTACCAGCGGTCGCGTTGGTGTCGCACATGACAGGTATAATGCCCGCTTTCCATCGTGCCATTATGATTCACCACCGCGATTAAAGTATACCTAACACAAAAAATATAAAGAATGCATTAAAAAAATGTACCGGTTGCTCAACTGAGCCAATTGTTCTTGAGTTCGTGTTCTCGAACTTATCCCATTCCGATTCGAGGTGGTATATGGAGTAAGGTCGATAAATTCTGGGTAGCGAATTTTGTTACGAATTTTCTTACGTCTGCTACTTGTCATCGAGTGTTCGAACCGTTTCAAATGAAAACAAGCGACTATCGGAAGTTTGAGCAAGGTCAATTGTTTTGTTGATTCCTCATACGTGCCGCAATATTCGCATTTGATTTTTGCACTACTGCCCAAATATTCGGGTTTTACATAGCTAGAAAATGAGTGGTTGTGTTTTGGGAGCTACTACACAATAGGGGAGGCACTCACGTGAAAATTTTTTCTGGAAATGACCGAATTTGAAATTTTCGAAGCGAAAATGTCATATTCAGGTTTTCTTGAAAAATACTTTCCTTATTCAGGGAAGGTGTTTTGTGTATTGAAGCGAAAAGTCGCAAAAATGCGATTTTTTGCCTAAAAACGATCTCACACAAAATTTTAAAGCTCAAATTTTTTGCAACATTTTAGTTAACCGATGATTCAATCCAATTAATAAATGATTTTCTCGAATTTTCGCGTCGATATACAGTTTTTCTTGAATATGAGGAATTTTATAAGTGTCATATTAGGTACATTTTTAGGCAAAAATCGCATTTTTGCGACTTTTCGCTTCAATACACAATACGCCTTCCCTGAATAAGGGAAGGCGTATTGTGTAGCTATAGATTTTGAACTTTGGGTCATTGCCCCTCCCCCTGTCAGAAAATCCTGGCTACGTCACCGATCACAATATGTTATCTTTTTTATATTACTTTGCAAGACACTGTTCAAGTGTCCATTCGGCTTTTTCATTATTCGAATGGTCATGATGTGCTGTGAGAAGCTCGAGCGAAATATCCCAATAAGGGTCCACTGTTGTTGACACATTACTAAATTTACAGAATAGTAAGAAAAAAATGAAACAAAAATTCAAGATACCCGCATTTTCCGCATGTCAAATCGGATTGAAGCTGGCCCGTGAAAAGCCTATCAATAATACACCGGCACTCGTTCGGATTCACTTTCATGGACAAACTCTCCGAATGCTTATGTAAAACGTTCAACGCGGAAATGAAGAACTCGTGTGCATCTTTCTGCTCATAACCAGCCAACTGTTTCGCATGGGTCCATACCAAATGGAGCATTCGGTGCGGCACGTATGGTTGTTTCTCGCCACTGTAGAACTCCTACAAATAAGTTATACAGTGCTCCCTCGATATAGTGACACCCCCTCCTAAAATTCGATATAGTGACACTCCCCAATACGACCACGCAGGGATGCATCAATAAAGCTATATAAGGATCTTTTCAAGTTACACTGCACAATGCTTCCTCGATATAGTGACACCCCTTGGGAGTGTCACTATATCGAGGGAGCACTGTAGTTCCTATCACATAAAACTGTAAAGTAAAAAACGTACTTGAAAAATATGTGAGATCTCACACATGAGGCATTGGTTATCCTCATCATCACTCGACTGATATCGACAATTATGCTGATCCGATAGAAAATAATCACGTAGCATGGGTATGTGCATCATGGTTTGAATAATACAATTCATAAAGCATGTGTTCCCCAGGTTGATAAGTCCACGAAGCCCTAAAAAACTTTTTAGAGTTACTACACAATAGGGGGAGGGTCACCCACGTGAAAATTGTTTGGAAATGACCCTTCTAGAGGTAAAAACAGGGATTTTTCAGAAACGTGCTGATTTTGAGATGTCAAATCTGGCAAAATTTAATTTTTCAGTGTCAATTCTGATTGTTGAGATGCGAAATTTTGTCAAATTTATAAGAAATATAATGGAAAATTAGTAGCATTTTGCTGATTTTTGCTCCTAAAGTCTGATTTTTGAAGTCAGATTTGCTGATTCTGAACAAAATGTTCTTGGCATCCCTGGGTAAAAACATGCGGGGAATCCGAATTTGACATTTTCGAAGCGCTTTGACCTGTAACACAAAATAACAAACTACCCCACTCACCTCGAGTTCCATATTTCCCCATTCGAATAATTTGAGGCGAACTCTTCTTTATAATTTTCGCTTCATTCTTTCCTGGGTTCCAGTCATGTCTAAGATTGAGTCCCAACTTGATATGAAATAAATTTTGTGCGTCGCGACGAAGTTTTTCAATTCGTTTATCATAAACAAAATCGTCACAATGATAACAGAAAATATGTCCAAAGTCAGTTGAGATTGCTAAAATGAAAATTTTCAACCTTTTCAAACTTCACACAAGTTTTACCAAAATTATGGGCATGAGATTTGAGATGGGGCTTTAAGTGTTTTAGACACCCGAAAGTAGCACATTCCATACAGCAACACATTAAAGGTTTTAGTCTTGTTTTGCACTCTTCACATTGCACGAAATACGACTAAAAGAGTTGAACTTGTAATTATACACATCATTGAAAATAAGACTGTCGGAATTAAAGGGGGAGTTCAAACCATGGCCAGGTAGAAATTTTTTTAATTTAAAAAAATGACATTTCTAGGGTAAATTTTATGCGAAAAATAGATTGAAATAGCTTTCGAAGCGTGAAAATGCTTCTTTGACCCTGATTCAGGAAATGAAGGTCGTGTATTGAAGCGAAAATCGAAAAATTTTTGGTTTTGGTGACCTCTCTTTGTGCAATAGGCCCTTTTCACGTGGAGCGAAACTATATAGCTTCCAATTCAGTTTTAACTTTTTACCTTTACAGCAAGATCGTAAGAACTTGTAGGAAAAACGATTCTTTTAATTACCGCCACATAATTCGTAATTATATGTTCCCGTTTATGGACTATATGCTGGCAATTAGCAGACATTTATAGAATTAAAAATCCCAAAATGATTTCTTGAAGTATCGCAACACTTTGGTAGAAATTCGTAAGTAATACTTTTTTCGTAAGTACTGAATTAGAAATCTGAAAAGTATATAATAAAAGTTGTCTGAATTTAAATAATTCGTGTTTATCGAAGCGATTGGCAGAACACTATCTAAAATCATTTTAATAATTTTTCTTGCAGTACCTTATGAGACTTCAATTACGAGATTTTAAAATGCGTTTCAAAACTCGTACGAAAGTGTTATTTAGGCTGCCCACTATCACTTTTATGAAAAAATTTCTGTGTTGAAGAAAATCGATAAAAAACAGAAAAAAGTTTGAAGTTTGTAATGTTTGATAAATCGTTTCAATAAAAAAATCTTATTGAATCAGAGAAATTTCTACTATAAATTAAAAGCTCACTTAATGAAACAATAAATTTGATATAAGGTTTGTCTTCAACAAAGAAATTTTTTCATAAAAAGTGATGTTCTACACAGTTGTCCGACATGATTTCAGGAATTGAAAAATTTCAGCCCAAACGGACTTAAATTGGCCTTAAAACGAAAAATTCGGATATAAACCTTCTGAGACCTGTATAAAAAAATTTCTTCCCCATGGCATCTAGGACTGGCGCTATTATTATTCATTTTTGATGAACTTTCAGGCCCAATTGGGCTTTTTTAGCAAAGACCGTAACACATATTGAGTGTTCCATGTAAGTTTTTGTAAAAGACCGCATGAAAAATTGTTTTTTCTATCAAAAGATATTCCATTTTTAAAAAAAGACAAATCACTAAAACACCCTGTAAAATATAAATACTTTTTGAAGTTAACCTTTATATAATTATTTGTATTATGATTTTTATCTTTTATTTAATATTCTATTAACTCAACAAGGCAAGAATAAATGAACTAAAACAATAGATGAGCGGATAAAGAAAACAAGCACGATTTTTTGCAATGTATTATCATTTTATATACCCATACTTGTTTTCGATTACACAATATATCACAGATAGCGTCAAGACATCATTTATAGATAATATAAGTCAATTTCACGAAGAAAATACATTCTTAAACACAAATGTAAGAAGCTGTATGATTTTTAAAAAGGCCAGAGTGATTTTTAGCACTTGATGTTCTTTAATTCTAAATAATTTGAGCGTTTTTGCTGTCTTTTTTTTCATGGCATCTTTCATCCCAAATCTTTTACAGCTATCCGAATTATTACACCAGAATTAGATATATATAATGTTACAAAAAAAACATGTTTAAAATTTTTGGTGAATAAATGAGACCATCAAAGATAGACTCGTAATAAAATAATAAATTTTCCTATAACTAATATGAGTAAATATGAAAAAGGCAAAAGAATTGAGCAAGTCATTCAAGAAACCTTTTTCATATGACAAAAACAACAATGCAGAAAGACCCATTTATAACAAAATCACCGCAATTGCTTACGATATTGCTGGCACAATAAAGAGATTATGGTACTTATTTAGAAGACCTCCTCTGTGGAACATGCCCTTTAGTCGGCTCAAAATTCGCATAATTCAAGCTTCAAAAGGTAGTATAAAAGCGCTCACAGTTTCATCGGCATAGGCTCTAATGAAACAATGCGAATGAAACGACATATTTGAATAAAACCAAATTCAGGGTTTTCGTGTCAATATTCAAGCAAATTCAAATCCATTTCTGGACGATTTCAGGAGGTATTCTAAATAAGTACCGAGATTGTAACAGGATAAAAGCAAATAGCGACTTGATGCATAACTTAATACCCTTGTAGACCATTATAAGGCTTGGCTACATGATCGTCTTGTTTAAAGAGCTCCTTAACTTGGGCTTTTTGTTCGGCCGTAAGTTCTCCACGCGGGAATTCTACATCAAAGGTAATATACAGCTGTCCTTTAAGATTGTTATCTTCTAACGATGGCATGCCCTCATCCTTCTTTCTAATACGTGCTCCGGGCCAAGTTATCTAAAAAAAGTTCAATCCATATTATGAAAAAAATAAAAATTCACTTTTTCTCGCGTAACTTCAACCACGTGTCCATCCAAATGTGGTATTGTCATAGTGAAACCATTTAAAGCTTGTTGTAGAGAAATAGTCACATTCGTGTAAAGATCCAAACCACGTCGTTCGTAGATTTTATGCTTCTCCACTTTTAGCCTGAAGATCAGATCGCCTAAAAACAGTTATTTTTTAAAAATTAACAAAATAAATATTACCTGGTTCGCCTTCGATATGGGGTTCTCCTTCTCCAGCAAATCTTTGTTCATATCCATCATCGGCACCAACTTCTATCTCAATCTAAAAAAATATAAATCATTTGTATTCCTCAATTTTTTGAGGGTTAGATCAGGGGTGTCAAGTAGTGATGCCACGAAATCGAATAAAATGTGCGGAGAATCCGAATTTGACATTTATAAAATTCATCGGATTCAAGAAAAGTTGTATATCGATGCGAAAATTCGAGAAAATAACAAATTTTGGTCTAAAAACAACGCTTTTTCTTATATTCAAAATATGTTATTGTTAATAAAAAGAATATAATAAAAAGCTTTGTTTTTAGACCTAAATATGTTGTTTTCTCGAATTTTAGCGTCTATATACAGCTTTTCGTGAATCCGAGTCATTTTATAAATGTCAAATTTGGATTTTCAGCACATTTTTACCCCAATGGGATCGTTTTTAGGCAAAAATCGCATTTTTGCGACTTTTAGCTTCAATACACCTTCCCTGAATCAGGGAAGCGTTTTTTCTTTTTAACTTTGTTCAACTCACCTCTAACGTCTTCGTCTCAGAAACTAATTTGACATTTGGGCATTCGTCACAAACTTGAACTTGGAACATTTGGAATCTGCCAGCACCAAGCTGTTGAGTACGCATTTCGTTTCTGCAGTTACATTTCCTACTGCCCGAAGTCTCTTTATAAACAGATTTGCGACGTTTTGTTTGAACAAAATTTCCATTATACACCTAAAAATTATTTTAAAAAAAACAATAAAAGTCGGAGCTATTGTAGATCAGGGGAGGGGGTCACCCTAGGGTCAAATATCGAAAAAAATTTAAAATGATATATTTAGGGGTAATTTTATGCAAAAAATCGATTGTGCGCATGCCTGAAGCGTAAAAACCTTTGTTTGACCCTTAAAAATGAAAAAATACGTATTTACCCATATTTTCACATTTAAAAATACGAATTTCTCAATTTTTAAGGATCAAACAAAGGTTTTTATGCTTCGAGAATGCGCGCAATCGATTTTTCGCATAAAATTATCCCTAAATATGTCATTTTTTAAAAATTTTAGAAATTTCTTTTCGATTTTTGACCCTGGGGTGAACCTCCTGATCCACAATAGCTCATAAAGTCTTTGCTTCAACAAATCTTACCTCTTCAAGTGACGCAGAAAGATCAACAACAATATCAGCACCTTTTGGCGTTTCATCATCGTGACCACCTCTCTCTCCACCAAAAAATCCGAAATCCCCAAAGAAACTTGAGAAAGGATCTAAAACAAAAAAATTTCTTCAATAAGACTTTCCTTAAGTTTGATTGATGATTACCGTGTCCATGGCCACCACCTCCCATTTTCGCAACACCTTCTTCACCAGCACGATCGTAGACTTTTCTTTGTTCTGCATCACTTAACACCTACAAACTTTCACTATAAACTAGTCCAGCACTAGGACAATTGGCAATGAAGTAACACAAATTTCACTAGCGGACAATTGGCAACGAACGATTTCTTCCATTTTTCAGTGGTCAAAATCAAAAAATTCCTTCAGATTCGAGTTGCTCATGTTGAAAAACCCCGAATACAAAAATTCAGAAAAAATTGTTTTCCAAATTGTCTGAATCATACTGGGGCAAGGAGAGGGTGCCACCCCTGACCGACTCACTCAAAATCCAAAATTTAAGGGGGGACCACCTCAAAATTCTCAAAAATTCAAATTTTTGCTTCAAAATTTCAAAAAATTGAAAATTTGAGGTCGTCTGGACCCTTATTGTCGGAAGGGGGACCACCACAAAAAAGGTCCGCACCTCCCCTGCTTGCCCATGTATGGTCTGAATTTTTGTATTGTTTGTTTGACACGAGAAACTCGAATCGAAAGGAATTTTTTGATTTTGACCACTGGAAAGTGGAGAAATCGGCTGTTGCCAATCGTCATAGTGTGCCAACTAGCCCAGATTATTCCAATCTCACCTCATATGCAGCACCCAAATCTTGAAATTTCTCTTGCGCCACTGGATCATCTTTATTCCGGTCAGGATGTAATTCCTTGGCCAATTTTCTATACGCTTTTTTTATCTGATTAGCGTTCGCATTTTTCGGCACGCCTAATATTTTATAAAAGTCTCTCCCGGCCAATACAATAATAAATATTTCGCAAACGAAGAATAAGACCATCCATATTGATGTGGGGAGTTTCATCTTTCCAAGTTCTAAAAAAAGAACAAATGAGGTAGAAAAATAAAAAGGGCATATAAATTTAAAAAATATAAAACTGTTATAATCTTAATTTTCGTAGCGACATAGCCATTTACAAACGTCAGCAAGAGTCTCGTTTGTGATTGGCTGATTTTTCAAACGAATACATACTACGGACTACATTTCGCCTTTTAGACTGCTAAATTGTGTCAGATCAAACGAATCTCATACAATTCCACGTCAGTATTATTTTAGATGTGGTGTTATTAGAGGATAGGCTATTTTTTCAAAATTGGATCAATCTCTTTTTACCTCCCCCGGAAAAATCTATTTATAAGCACCAAAATGAAAAAATTTCTCCCCTATGAGAATCTAGAAATCAAGATCTACAATTTTTGTGAAGAACACTTTTTGCCAAAACTTCCAAAAAAGTGGGGAAAAATCGCTAAGAATAGAAACGATTGAATTTTATAGTGTTTGATTAATCGTGTCAATAAACAAAATTTATTGAAAATCAGGGAAATTCCAATTACCGTATTTCCTCTAATGCTGCACGCTATCAGTCGTGCTGCACTCGGCATGACGTTAGCAGTGGCGTTAGTAGATGTGCCATGAGTTGTGCCGGCACAACTCGTTGTGCCTCAAGTTGAATTGATCGGTGTATTGACATGAAAACCCTGAATTTCAGCCAGGGGATCGAACGATAGGTCGTTGAATTCATTGGATCATTCTGAACAACTTTAATTCTCATCATATAATTCGCAAACCAAGCGGGGATGAAGAAAATCGTTATTGAAGTTTTGATTTTCCCTTGAAATCTCAAATTCTGGTAGAAGTGTCATTGAGATTTACAACAAAAAAATCAAAATTTCAATAAGAATTTTCTTCATCCCCGTTTGATTTTTGAATCATATGGTGAGAATTAAAGTTGTTCAGAATGATCCAAGAAATCTAACGACCTATCGTTCGACATTCTGGTTGAAATTCAGGGTTTTCGTGTTAATACACCGACCAATTCAACTTGCGGCACATCAGCACGACGAAATTGTGTACAACTACTAACGTTGTGCTGTAGTGCAACGGCATAACTTCTAACGCCGCCGCTAATGTCGTGCCGAGCGCGGCACAACTGATAACGTGTAGCCTAATATAGCCCCAGGGGCTCTATTAGAGTAATAAAAAAGTTTTTTTTCAACTTGTTAAAAAAATCGAGTTTAAATCGTATTTCATTGGTCGACAGCATTTCCAATAGTTGAAAATTTGAGCTAAAATGCTGTCAATCAACGAAATCCGATTTAAACTCAATTTTTTTTGAACAAGTTGAAAAACTTTTTTCCTCTAATAGAGCCCAGGGGCTCTATTAGAGGAAATATGGTATGATAATATCATTTGTAATCTCATTCATGAAAAAAAATTGGTTTTTCTCCAGTTTTTGGATGTCTTGGCGTGATCTTCACAAAAATTGTAGATCTTGATTTCTAGAATCTTATAGAGGAGAAATTTGTTACATTCTGGTGCTTGTAAATAAATTTTTCCGAAAAATTCCATCTCTAGGTGTTATGTTATCTCGAACAATGCATTACTTTTGTATTCTAACGTTATTAGGCGTTATTGTGATAGCTTCTGCAGACAACAAGCAGCAACATTCGTATGGCAATCGACCAAGGGGCGTTGCATTACTAAGTATGCGTTAATTCGACCTTTATTCCTTAACGTAGCGGTTCGGGATTGCGGTTTATTTTGAAGCAACATTAATTGCTGATTACGATCCTTCAAAAAGTTTTTGAAAAAAAGTGCTCCACGGGAGTTTTGAGCCTCATCTTTGAGGAGAATGATACCCTCAACTTTTTTATCGTTTTAGTAAAATGGCTATATCTCTCCCATAGGAATTGTTTGAGACCTCATCGACCACTCATCGAAAAGCTGAAAATCAGCGCTACAACTTTTATATAGACACCTATAGCAAGTTTTCGCGACAATGAAAAGTTATTCTCAAATCTTTGCGACATCCTCGGATTTTTTGACTGAGTTTTTGACAAAAATTGGACTTTTTGACCCGGTTACGAGTGTTTTCAACAGTAAAACAATTTTTGGCAAAAAGAATTAAGTTAACATAGGTTTTTTTACGCGAAAAATATCGAAAAATCACCATTTTTCACGAATAAATTAGCTTTAACCCAAAAAACTTCTGTGCTAACATACCAAAACCGACATGTCAAAATTTTCCTCGGAATCTGGGCTGCATTGTTTGAGAAGATCACATTGGATGAAAACACTCGTAACCGAGTCAAAAAGTCTAATGTTAAAGTCCATTATCTTGTATCAGGGTCGGGACGTATTCATGCTCCGGGAGTTCGATTTTTGGCTTCTACACATAAAATCACCCCCCAGAGGGATCATGATGAAAAAAAAGTTGGTGGAATTAGTATCAACTTTTTAATTTAGAAGCAGCTTTATATGAAGAAAAAGATGAATTCGAATGTCTTGATGGTTCCAAAAAGATTCCATTCGACCAAGTTAATGATGATTATTGCGATTGTGCCGACGGAAGTGATGAGCCGGGTAATGCTTGCATAGAGAGCGAATATTCATAAAAATCCTCTGCAATATTTTGTACAGGGTGAGCAAAAAAATCGTACTTTTGCGTTTTTTGGTGAAAATTTTTCTTCAAAAATCACCTATAAGAGAGTATTTTCATGCGAGAAATCGATTATAGGTGATTTTTGAAAAAAAATTTTCGCCAAAAAACGCAAAAGTAGTACGGTGTTTTTTGGCTCACCCTGTAATCATTTTTTTCAATTTCGGCTTGCTGGTTAGTACAAAGCATTTAGATTTTTTAAACTTTTATTCATTACTTTTAAAACTTTAGGAACATCGGCATGCCCGAACGGTCATTTCCATTGCTTAAANTTTCGGCTTGCTGGTTAGTACAAAGCATTTAGATTTTTTAAACTTTTATTCATTACTTTTAAAACTTTAGGAACATCGGCATGTCCGAACGGTCATTTCCATTGCTTAAACATCGGACATCGTGGTTTAGATATTCCATCTAGCCGCGTCAATGATTTTATTTGCGGTATGTTTTTAGAGGGGGAGACAAAAGTTCTGGGAACTATTTCCATTTTATTTTCTGTCATAACAACTGAAATAGCTCCCTGACCTAGGCAGACAAAAGTCCTGACCCAAGGGGCAAAAGTCTTGACAGTTTAAAAACGTGTTTTCTCGACAATTCTGGATGAGAAAACACCTTTTCAGCGTTTTTGACAATGTCAAGACTTTTGCCTTTTGGGTCAGAACTTTTGCCTCCCCTGTAGACATTGCTTATTGTAAATTTAATTCTGCAGATTGCTGCGATGGGAGTGATGAATGGGATAGTGGCGTAGAATGCCCGAATGTCTGCTCTCAACTAGGACAAAAAGCTCGTGAAGATGCTGTAAAATATCGGGCCACTTTAGAAGTTGGTTTTAAGCAACGGCAAGAATTGTCCAAACAAGGTGAAAAACAAACCACCGAGATGAAAACGAATATCGGCGATTTGAAAAAACAACTAGATGGATTGCAGCCTTCTAAAGACGAGGCTGAAAAGAAGAAAAACGAGGTCGAGGAAAGGGAAAGAGCTGCTAAAGACAAGCATGATCAAGCATGGAATGGTATATTTATAGAATTTTTATCATTTAAAATTAGTGTTAGATCCCGGGTTTGGGATCGACCTCTTGACCGGAATGGGATTTTTCGAAATGCACTTTGGCTGGATTTTTGAGACGGGATTTTGTAATTTTTGTTATCGAATTAAAAGGGGGCCGATTGAGGCGAGTTAAAATTTGATTGTTTACAAAAAATTTAAAATTTCGATCAAAGTTCTTAGGTATATTCTTAGGCATAAGTTTAAACCAAAGCCTAGGCCTATACCTAAACCTAAGCCCAGGGATGCCAAGAACATTTTCCAAAATCAAATTTTAGGAGGAAAAATGAGCAAAATGCTAATTTTCCATTATATTTCTTATAAATTTGACAAAATTTCGCATCTCAAAAATCAGATTTGACACTAAAAAACCAGCACTTTTTTGAACAATTATCAGGCTTGGCACCCCTGCCTAACACTATTTAAAATGCATTTTAGCACATCTTGATGAGAAGAAAAAGAAGGAAGCGACTGAGTTGTTTGAGAAACTTGATGTAGATAAGGATAAAAAGATCACACTGAATGACTTGAAAAATTTTAAAGAGTTTGATACAGATGAAAATGGCGAAGTTTCAGATGATGAAGCAAAGGTTCGAATTATGATTTTGGGTTAAAATAAATATACTTTTTAAGGATTATCTGAGTGGCTCGGATGAGCTAGATGTAGAAGCTTTTATAGATAAAGGTTTCCGTGAAATCGCATTACGTTTCCAGTCAAAACCCAAGCCCGNATATACTTTTTAAGGATTATCTGAGTGGCTCGGATGAGCTAGATGTAGAAGCTTTTATAGATAAAGGTTTCCGTGAAATCGCATTACGTTTCCAGTCAAAACCCAAGCCCGTTACTACAGAAGAAAAAGTTGATGAGGACAACATTGAAGAAACAGGTGTGTCGTCTGATTCAATCAGTTTTTATTCGCTTTTTTAGGTGGAGAGGAAGAAGAAGGGATTTCTGATGAAGTTGTCGAACCACCTCCTCAAGCATCAGATGAAGAGCAAAAGCCTCCGTATGACGATGCCACTCAAGCTTTGATTAAAGGTTGGTTAGGCTTTTGAATAGATCGGACAAAACCAAAATTTTCCCAAAAATATTTTTGTTGATCAAATTTTTATAAAAAAACTTTTTGAGCAAAATTTTGGTTGGGTCGCACTTTTTTTCCGATCTCTACTTTTAAATTATACACGAAACTTTTTTTAGAAGCCGATGAAGCAAGGAGAGAGTATCAAGAGATTCTGACAAAATACAATGAAGTCGAAAATACTATTCAGTATAATATTTTTCAATTTTTTGTATATCCACAGGGTGGCGCAAAAAACCGTACTTTTTGCGATTTTGGGGGCAATTTTTTAAAAATTTTCAATTTTCACCAAAAATAACCCTATAGGAAGGGGGGAGGGGTTCTATGCGATGAATCAATTGCGCGCATTGCCGAACATTGAAAACGCTTCTCCGATCCTGATTCAGGGCAGAGTGTGTGTATTGAAGAGAAAATAGGCTAAAAATTTCGAGTCTGGAAAGCATTTTCAAGATCCGACAATGCGCGCAATTGATTTTTAACATAGAAAAACCCCCATAGGGTATTTTTGTGGAAATTAAAATTTGAAATTTTTTTTGAAAAATTGCGCCAAAATCGCAAATAGTGCGGGTTTTTTTTGCGCCACCTTATATATTGTTATATTTAGGGATTCTGAGCGATTCCTTGAATTCGACTATGGTACAGACCATGCTTGGGCACCTCTGAAAGGAAAATGCGTTGAACTTGATGAGAGCCAGTACACTTACAGATTGTGTCTTTTCGATCGAGCTGTGCAAAAAGAGCGTGGTGGTCATTCTGAAGTTAATTTGGGGTAAATTTTATTTTGTTGACAGAATTTATGCAAATTGTTTAGACATTGGAAAGAATGGACCGGACCAGATGATGATAAACATTCAACTCAAAAGTATGATAGGGGGCAGAGTTGTTGGAATGGGCCAGAGCGATCTACCGAGGTTGTGATCGAATGTGGCGAGGAGACAAAATTAGTGGAAACTAGTGAGCCGTCAAAGTGCGAATATCGTTTCAGACTTCAATCACCAGGTATATGCTTTTCAAATTTATTATATATTAGGTCGTTTGGAAAATTACAGTTTCAAAAATCGATTTTCTACTGATTTTTGAGCTCAAAATTCGATTTTCTACTGAATTTAGCTCATTTTCTACTGATTTTTGAGTTAAAAATCGAGTTTTTACTTTAATCCTTACCATGACTCGTGTTTTATTTGACAGTTATTTGTTTAAAAAAATATAACATCTATCATTTTTAGCCGCATGTACGGATCCAGCTAAATTTGATGAAAATGCTCATACCGAACTTTAATTGGTCAACGTTAACGACCAAAATACGCTACACAACTTTTCTCCAAAAATAAAAATTTGTTCTTTAATCCTTTTTGTTGCACACACAAATAAATTGATATTTGATACTTCATTGTTAAAAATGCACATTTATGATCTTTTATTTTAAGCATGGGAAAAATACAAGATTTTTTCTAGGAAATCATTTCCTGGAAATGTGTCAAAAGGTGATGTAATTTGGTAAGGCGTCTATTTATTTCTATAGCCATATGTAAATGGCCCAGAAACACACTATAACAATGCTTTGATGTTTGAGGGAAATTTGTCCATGCAAAACCTCTAATCTAAACGAAGAAAATGAAATTGAAAAAAATTATGGAACTACATAATAGGGGGCCACCCACGTGAAAAATTTTTTCTGGAAATGACCCCTCCAAGGGTAAAAACATGTGGGGGAATCCGAATTTGAAATTTTCGACTCGAAAAAACGCTTCCCTGATTCATGAAAGGCGTATTGTGTATTGAAGCGAAAGGTTGCAAAAATGCGATTTTGCATAAAAACGACCCGAATTTTCGTGTCGATATACAGCTTTTCTTGAATCCGAGGAATTTTATAAATGTCAAATTCGGATTCCCCGCACATTTCAACCCCAAAAGGGGTAATTTTTAGATAAAAATCGCATTTTTGTGACTTTTCGCTTCAATACCATAGGCCTTTCCTGAATCAGGGAAGCATTTTTTCGCTTTGAAAATGTCAAATTCGGATTCCCCGCATGTTTTTGGGGTCATTTCCAGAAAACAATTTTCAAAAAAAATTTCACGTGGGTGGCCCCATATTGTGTAGCTCCAAAATTAGCTTCGAATGTTGTGTCTGAATGACTGTTATCCCAAGCCTCGGTTTTTAATAATATTCTTTATCAAAATTTAGCCAAATGATTACTTAAAAAGGGATATTTGTTCCATTATAAATAGAGGATCCTTTTTGTTTTGACTCCGCCTTCTAAAAAGGCTCGAGTAGTAAAAGCCTCTGGCCATTGAAAAGACTACGACACTCAACCGAAATCAGGAAAAGATGTGCTTCTTTATCCTCGAAGTTTTGTCACCCAGCTTCATTATCCTTAAATGATCAACTCTTTTTGAGTCAATTTTCCATGGATGTAATCAATCTTTGAAGCCCTAAGTTAAGAGAAGAGTCATGTTTTTTGTTGTTGAAATCTCTTGTGTCAATAACACATTTTCTTTAACGCTTTCAATTTTCGAATGTTTTTATTGGCACTTATTTGGAATGCCCCCTTCCCCTGTGGAGAATCAATTATTCAAAAACTCGATCATGATGAGCTCGGGACGGCCTCAAATCGCTTGGAATCGTGTTTTTCACCCACAAAAACCTCATATAACTAAAAATTGGCTGAATTTAATACTCATGGGGTCTATAAATCTTTCTGGAAAATGATAAATTCAAAATGGAAAATCATGTTATACAGTCAAACCTCCATTTATGACAGCGACCACGCAGGGATGCCGACGGGAAAATTTGGTATATATAGCAAGTCGAAAAAATTTGAAAATTTTTTTCCAATTATAACGAGATTTCCCATTTTCCAGATTTATAGGCCCCAGGAGCATTAAATTCAGCCGATTTTGAGTTCTATGAGGGTTTTTGTGAGTGAAAAACACGATTCCGAGCGATTTTTGAGCCGCACAGAGCTCACTCTGATTGAGTTTTTGAATAATTGGTTCTCCACAAGGGGAGCTTTTTCCGAATAAGTGCCGTTTTTGTTTTGAGTGGTGTACAAATGATGGAAGAATCTTCTGAAGACCTTGAAGATCCATGCTCGGTGGAAACACCGGAGCTATTGCGCATGTTTTTGGTGACAATACTCGGCACATCAATAGCCTCGATTTCGCTAATATTCAATGTTTTCTTATTTCTAATCCTCGTGATGAACCCACAGCATAGGAAGTCACATCTGATTTATTTATTAATTCTAGCGTTGATTGATGTCTTTCTTTCAGGTAAGTGCGTGACTTTTTCACTCGATTTACAAGGTGAGCCAAAAAAAGCCGTACTTTTGCGTTTTTTGGTGAAAATTTTTCAAAAATTACCTATAAGAGGTATTTTCATGCGAGAAATCGATTGCACGCATCGAAAAACCTTGAAAACGCTTCCCAGACCGTGTTGCCTTCATCAGACAACGTGCGCTTCATTGGATCGCTGAAATCCCAGCATTCGATATTAATTCCGAAAATTGTATATTTCATAGTCTGGGATCGTTTTCAAGGTTTTTCAATGCGCGCAATCGATTTCTCGCATGAAAATACCCCTTATAGGTGATTTTTTTAAAATTTCGCCAAAAAACGCAAAGTATGGTTTGTTTTGGCTCACCCTGTACTTAAAAAGTCTCTTAAGCAAATTGTTTTGACGCTTTTTTCCATTCTTTTGAATAAAAGCTGGAAAACAACAAATGAATGTATAAGTAGATGGGTATAGAAAAGAGACAATAGCTTGATCCTTATAAGCCTTAAATTTTTTATGGATTTGTGAAAAGAGAATTTAACGTCAAAGTTTTGTCAATTCAGCAACTCTAACTAAGGTCAAAAAAGGGGTAAATTACTCATTCGACGCAGTGACGTAACTAGAATTTTAAAAATCTGCATTTAAAATTTTTTATTTGAAATATACGTATTCGGATAGCTCATATATGAGTTTGAGATCAATTTGTTGACCTCACCCCTTGCTTGTAGGGTCAAAAAACACTAAGTCAATTTTCCGAAAAACCAAAAAATTTTCGCGCGCAAGTTTCCTCAGAAAATTTGGTATGGGGCAGAAAAATCGCGAAGCTCAAAAGTGCATAATTTTCTCGGAAAATTGCCTCAAAGTTTAGGCTAAGTTCAAAAAAGCGATTAACGCTAAAAGCTGTAGCTAACACTAATAGTTACAGCTTTTGGCGTTAGCTGCAGATTTTTTTCGCTTTTTTGAACTTAGCCTAAACTTTGAGGCCATTTTTTATGCACTTTTGAGCTTCGTGATTTTCCTGCCTCCCATACCAAATTTTCTAAGGAATCTTTTGCGCTCAAAATTAACGCGCGAAAATTTTTTGGTTTTTCGGAAAATTGACTTCGTCACTTTTAGTGTTTTTTACCCTACAGGCAAGGGGTGAAGTAAAAAAGNAAATTAACGCGCGAAAATTTTTTGGTTTTTCGGAAAATTGACTTCGTCACTTTTAGTGTTTTTTACCCTACAGGCAAGGGGTGAAGTAAAAAAGTTTTTCGACAAAATTGAGCTCAAACTCATATATGGGCTATCCGAATATTTATGTTTCAAATAAAAAATTTTAAATGCAGACTTTCGAAATCCAGGGTTACACAAATTCCCGGAAATCTGGGAAAGTTGCGGGAATATTCTCATTGCCTGAATATCAATAAAAAGTTGTTTATTGAAACGAAAATTATTTTTTAAAAAATCAATTTTTCTATCAATATTTAAAATTTTCATAAAATGAACATTGTATCAATTTTTTATAACTCGATTTTTAAAAAAATTCGAAAAAATTGAAAAAATTTTCGATTTTTGAACAAAAATTCAATTTTTGAGCAAAATTCGATTCTTTCACTTTTTTAGGAAAACCGATTTTTCTACAAAAAATGTGATATGAAGCTTTCTATGAAGGTCTTTGCATTTTTATACTCATTCAAGAAATTCTTTACTCACTCTAAAAACTTAATATTCATGATAAAAAACTTTTAACCTAATGAATCTTGCCTGAGGGCTTTTGGGATAGAATAAAGCAGCCAAAATTCGAACCTTATTTTATGGTTCTTTTAATAAGGAAGTCCGTACTTTTCAATATCATTTGGTCGGTTTTTTATGGCATGATTAAATGTAAAAAAAAGTTCATTGGCAAACTAGAAAAATGAGCAAAACGAAAAATTCGAAAAGAAGGAAGAGTGAAGTTTCATTTCATACATAACTTCATTTTCGTTAAAAATTCAATTTTCTTTAAAACAATTGCTTTTTAATTTTCTTTTAAAAAGTGGAAGTGAAAATTTATTTTTCGTTGGCATTTGTATAACAGAAAACTTGAGGAATATCATGAGAATATCATTAAAGGACTAGTCCAGTTTGGAAAAANAATTGCTTTTTAATTTTCTTTTAAAAAGTGGAAGTGAAAATTTATTTTTCGTTGGCATTTGTATAACAGAAAACTTGAGGAATATCATGAGAATATCATTAAAGGACTAGTCCAGTTTGGAAAAATTTTTTTTTTAATTTCAAATTGGGGACCAACTTTTACGTTGGAAGTAAATTCAAATTCGTTAACTCTTAAAGGATCAGTCCAGTGGGAAAAAAGTTGCCAATTTTTGTTGATATTCGGAAAGTTCATGAAAATGGAGCTTGAACGCTTGAAAGCGCTTCCCTGGCCCTGAATCAGGGAATCGGAGTGTGTGTATTGAAGCGAAAATCGAAAATTTTTAGATTCTCTGCCTAAAAAAAATGACTTTCTGGGGGTAGATTTATGCAGGGAATCGATTGCGCGCATTCCCAGAGCTTGAAAATGCTTTCCTGTTTCAGTGAATCGGATGTGTATATTGAAGCGATGACCAATTTTCAATTTTTCTTGATTCGTGATCAGGCTTCGGGAATGCGTGCAATTGATTTCCCGCATAAATTTACCCCAGAAAATCTAAAAATTTTCAATTTTCGCTTCAATACACACATACTCCGATTCCCTGATTCAGAATCAGGAAAGCGTTGAAAATGCGCGCAATCGATTCCCCGCATAAGCCTTAATAGGATCATTTTTGAAAAAAATTTTCGGCTAGAAAAGAACATGAGAAAACCAAATTCCGGTTTTTTATACACCCTGTACTTTATTTCTTTCACCATCCTCGTCGAAATTTAGACTATTTACACATTAAAGCGACATGTGCATGCCACCTCCTGTGCCCAAATATGTTTATAACCGAAAAAAAACAACACTGGGAAAATTGCTCCGTGCTATTTTTTATGGTTTACTTAATTTTTCAATAATTCTTCAACTCTAAAGTCCATTGTATTCCCCAAATGCGGCCATGCATTCAAACAAAATAGATAAACTTTCGTCACCTTTTTCACCAATTTCGAGCATTCCATCTGGGGTCATAAAAAACATGGAGTTTTCTTTCCGGGTTTTCTTCTACGCATCTCGTAATTTCACGTCGCAGCTTATTTATATCAAATCGGAGCATTTCCATTTTACGTCTGGGTTGAGCTTGGAGTGTTGTTCATACATATACGTAATATAAAGATGTATGAGCGCTCGGGGGGTTATGACTCCGAGCGACGCTACCCGTTAAAAATGTATTAGTTATTACTAAATTTTTAAAAAATCGCTTCCCTGATTCAGGGAAAGCAATTGATTTCCCGCATAACATTACTCCTAGAGGAGTCAATTCCATGAAAAATTTTTTTTCGATTTCACGTTTAGTGGGATATCTAATCGATAAACCTAAGCCTAGGTCTAAGCCCAGGCCTAAGCCCAAGCCTAAGCCTAGACCTAAGCCTAGTCCTAAGCCTAGTCCTAAGCCTAATCTCTATATGGGCCATTTTAAGATTTTGAAAAAAATTTTCGGCTCGAAAAAGCATGAACAAATCGCCCAAATTCCAGTTTTTTCGATACACCCTGTAATTAGTAGAATTTGTTATTGTTGGATTCCCGTTTTTGAGCAATAAAAAATAAAACGTTGTAATCCAAAGTGTTTCTGTTAATTAACCCGGAATACGTGTATACTTTCGAATCTGGGTGCCATTTGGCTAATCAAAAGAAAATACGTAATTCGCAATTTTCATAATGGCCCAGTGTGGGAATTTTCTTGTCAGGCAAAAACAAAAAGATTGAGGAAGAAAAAAAATTAAAGGGCTAACTGGAAATTTTCATATCATTGAATAGGATCAAGACAAATGCAAAAAAGGGCAAATTAAGCTAATTTGAAGATGTTAAACGTAGGTTATAGATTGTTCAGAAGAAAGAAAGAGGAAGAAAATGTAGGAACTATTACTTTTTTCCTATTTTGTTTCAATACACAAATTTCTTGCAATCAGGCAATGCTATTACCGACATTTGTGTATTGAAATGAAAGAGGAAAAAAGTAAGGGGGAAAACCCAATCTGGGGGAAAAGGTAATACAGTCAAACCTCCGTTTTATGACACATCCGTTTAATGACAGCGACCACGCAGGGATACCGGCGGGAAAATTTGGTATTTATAGCAAGTTTTCTTTATATACCAAAATTTTCCGCCGGTATCCCTGCGTGGTCGCTGTCATTAAACGGAGGTGTCATAAAACGGAAGTTTGATTATAGTGCCAAAATTAAGGGGAATCAAACAAGGGAAATTTTGAGTGTTATATAACACACTAACAGACAATAATCTAGCTAAGGGAGTATAGTTAACACAACAAGTTATTTCGCTTAAACAATATGCATAGAGCCTTTGGATATAGTCGAAAATTTTTTTCTACCACGAAACTTGTTATTGAATCAGGCAACGTGTACATTGAAACGAAAATAACCATGGATAGCTTTTTTGATGCATCCCTGCGTGGTCGTATGGCCGGAAAATCAGGATTAGTTAATACTTCTTAAAAAAGGGACTAAAAAAGCTTAAGCTCAAGTCTAAGTCTAAGCCCAAGACCAAGTCTAAGTTTAAGCTCAAGCCCAAGACCAAGTCTAAGCCTAAGCCCAAGTCTAAGCCTAAGCCTAAGCCTAAGCCTAAGCCCAAGCCCAAGTCTAAGTCCAACGTCATTTCAATAACTCAAAACAATTTTCTTGATAGTTAAAATGATCAGAAGTGCTAATAAAATAAAAACATGTTTAGCATCATACATCCTCATGTTCCCGGTGAATGTTTCAATGGACTTTTTTGAAAGTGATTTTTTGGTCCATGCTTGGTAAAATTGAGCAACTTTAGTTGTTTTATGTGAACCAATTTTTCTTTAGGTATAGCTATGTACGTCCGATGATGCCGATATGCCATATAATGATTACCTCTTCAGCTTTACTAATTACTGCTGCGGCCTTTGAAAGGTGCTCTTTTTATAACCCGTTTTTGCCCATAATATATAAATCATACAAGAAGAGGGCTAGGTGTATACATATACAGTAGGGAGAGGACATTGGCCCAGGAGGGTGGGTGGATGATTTTTATGTTTTTCGTATGCCTAGTTGGATGGATGAAATTTTTAAAAATCTGTGTCAAAATTATCTTGGTCCCCCTTATGATTTGTTTCTTCGAATTTTTTTACGCCATGTTCTGAATCGTTGTAGTTTTCGAGGAAATTGCGTTTGAAATTTGTGTACATGTTTTCGTTGTAATACACAAACTTTTTTGAATTTTTAATCGATTTTTTCAATTTTCATAACATGAACATTGTAACAGTTTTTTATAGCTAAATGAGACGAACAAAATGACACCAAAACCATCCAATTTGAAAACTGTTTTGGGTTATTGAAACGAAAACATGAATCAGGGTTTTCGTTTCAATAACCCAAAACAATTATCAAATTGGATAATTTTCGTGTCATTTTGTTCGTCTTGGCGAGTCATAAAAAATTGCTACAATGTTCATTTGATGAAAATTTAAAAAATCGATGCACAAATCGATTTTTCCGTAAAAAATTCAAAAAAGTTTGTGTATTACAACGAAATGCATGAGCAATTTCAAACGCAATTTTCTCGAAAACTACAACGATTCAGAAGATGCCATAAAAACAAAAAATGCTCCATTTTTCATGAACTTTCCGAATTCAACAAAAATGGTAACTTTTTTCCCCCACTGAACTGGTAAAATATTTTTAGGTACTTGACGATTTCGAAAATTCGACAACAATTTTCAACCTCGTGGCGTCTTACCATTTCATTCACTGCCTTATTCATCGCTTTAGCGGCAAAAGGGCTTATGTATTTTGAAATGGAAGTTAGATTTTTTCTATTTTATTCTGGTGTAAAAAAACATTTAGGTAGTTCCTCGTGGAAATTGTACCGGGCTCACGGCCTATGCCATCGATCGTGCCGAATGGAGTGATGAAGAGCCATATAATACCGTCTACAAATTTTGGTTTAGGAATATCATTTCAATCTTCTTCCCGTTCTTCCTCAGTTTGTATTTCAATATCAAAATTGTCTCACGGTTGGCTCAACAACAAACCGGTGCTCGACTTTTTGGTTATGCTACCTCAGAACATCGGGTAAAACTGAATTTCAAAAAAAAATAGTTTAAAGGGAACGCAGATCAAGGCCGGATCTTGGTCGGAAAAAATTTTTTAAATGACTTTCTAGGGGTAATTTTATGCGGGGAATCGATTGCAACTATTTTCAGAGCGTGAAAACGCTTTCTTGATCCTGATTCAGGCAATTTTCTGGTACATTTTTCCATTTTTACTATTTCTCGAACTTGTTTCACAATAAAGATATCCTAGAATTGCCTGAATCAGGGGCAGAAAAGCGTTTTCACCCTCTGACAATGGTTGCAATCGATTACCCGCATAAAATTACGCTGGGGTGCATTATAAAAGTATAAATACGGTCAAACTCGTTTTAGTGACACCCTCACCCCGATTCTATTTAGTGACACCCTCCCTGGGGTGTCACTAAGTCGAGAGTTGACTATATCTATTTATACTTTTGTAATACATCCCTACGTGGTCGTGTTAGCGGAAAAATTCTCGAGTCACTAAATTGTGATGTCACTCAAATCGAGAGTTGACTGTATTGTGTAAACAAGCACCGTACGTTTTTCATTTAGAAAAATATTCGAGCAGCCACACGAATGTTAGTACTAGTAACAGCCACCTATCTATGTTCAAACCTTCCAAATGTGATCATAACTGCCTGGGAATTTATAGATGCTGTACGTTTTTTTCACCCATAAATTTTTGTTGTATCAACAACAAACTTTTAGGATTCTTTATACACACCTTCAGTTAGACCAATTTATGTAAGCTTGTTTTTTTACACACATGTTGTGTGGGGGTGAAGTCAGAGGGGGCGACAC
The DNA here is from genome assembly GCA_900406225.1 of Acrobeloides nanus. Taxonomy (NCBI): domain Eukaryota; kingdom Metazoa; phylum Nematoda; class Chromadorea; order Rhabditida; family Cephalobidae; genus Acrobeloides; species Acrobeloides nanus. The sequence continues at coordinate 5,906 of OZJO01024384.1, read as the reverse complement.
AGGGGTGCCAGATTTCGAAATTCGCATAATTAAGTTCACGGTAGCCAAGAGGTCCGGGTTCGAGTCCCAGGCGGGTCCGAAAAATTTTGCCCAATTTTCCAATTCCTAATTGAGTTCAATTTGGACCGTAAAAGTCACGAAGTCTCAAAAAGTTTCTTCACAAACCCCCTGCTGAAATTTTTTCAGTAGGGGGTTTGTGAAATAACTTGTTGAAAATTTGTTACTTTTAGGGCCGCCACTAATTCGTTCGGAAATTTTTGACTTCACTAATTTATCACTAATAATATCACTAATTCCGTTCGGATGCGTTCGGACACATCACTAATAGGCGTTCGTAAACGTTCAGACGCGTTCGGAAACGTTCGGACGAGCGCCAGAACGCATCCGAACGTTTCTGAACGCGTCTGAACGTTTCTGAACGCGTCCGAACGCCTATTGATGTTTCCGAACGCAATTAATGAAGTTATTAGTGAACTAAAGTCCGATCGGGACCCGTCCGAATGTATTAGGGCCGCCACTAATACGTTCGGACGGCTCCCGAACGGATTTTAGTTCACTAATTGCGTTCGGAAACATCACTAATAGGCGTTCGGATGCGTTCAGAAACGTTCGGATGCGTTCGGAAACGTTTGGGTGCTTTCGGGCGCTCGTCCGAACATTTCCGAACGCGTCTGAACGTTTCCGAACGCTTAGGGCTTCCCCTAATTCGTTCCGAAATTTTTGAGATCACTAATGTGCCACTAATAGCATCACTAATTCGTTCCGACATGTTCCGACGCGTTCCGAAACGATCACTAATAGGCCGTTCCGACGTCGGAACGGCGTTCCGACACGTTCGGAAACGTTCCGAAATGGAACGCATCACTAATTCGTTCCGACGTGTCGGAACGTTTCCGAACGCATCGGAACGGTTGTTCGGCGCGTTCTGTCACCACAATGGGGCCGAGTTCGACTCCCAGCTCAGGCACAAAGTTTTGCTAAAAAACACTTTGTGCCTGAGCTGGGAGTCGAACCCGGCCCCATTGTGGTGACAGAACGCGCCGAACAACCGTTCCGACGCGTTCGGAGCATCACTAATTCGTTCCGACGTCGGAACATTTCCGAACGTTTCTGAACGTGTCGGAACGGCCTATTAGTGATCGTTTCGGAACGCGTCGGAACGAATTAGTGATGTCATTAGTGATCGAAAAACCGTTCCGAAAGCGTCGGAACGAATTAGTGCAAGCCCTGAGTTCCCCTCCCCCCTGACCCAAAATTTCGAGCTAGATTCCATCGTGTGGAAGCCAGTAGCGTAATTTCGGCCAGTGAACGGAAAAGGAGGAGCATATGTCTATAAATTTTCGAAGAAAAAATTTGTCTGCCAGCAGGGGCGTACCCAGAAAAAAATTTCGGAGGGTACTGAAGTGTAAAATTGTTGGCAACTTTTTTTTGGTTGCTGTACTCCGCGTGACCATTTTTATTAAAAATTCTTACTAAAAAGCAAAAAACCAGCACCGCAGGCGAAAAATTTTTTCGAAAGTGCTTGTGTTTTTAAGCTGAAAATGCTCAGAAATTTACAATTTTTGGTGAAAATTTGGTGAAAAATGGCCTATTTTAGTGAAAAATTGAAAATTTTGATGAAAAATATAATGGGGGATCATTAGGATTTTTTTAACTTTCAAAAATATTGGGCAAAATCATAAGGGGAGCCAAGAGGAAAATTTTTTCATTTTTCGGATCTCGAAGGTGGCTATAGTCCCCGTTATCCCCTGGTCGAAATTTGCATAATTTTTCGTGAATTTCGACCATTTTTAATAAACTTTGAATTAAATTTTCTCGAAAATGAAGAATATGTTTTCTACGAAAGTTGGGGTACTACCGTTTTTCGATGCGCTCTATCGATTGGAGGCGGAATTTTTCAAAAATTCGTTCAGTTTCAAATTCAGGTTTCCGTTTCGATACTTAGAGTCGTTCAAACTTTTGAACATATTTGCATATTATGTTCTATTTGTCAACTAATAACATGCAAAGGATCGCATGTGAAAATCTTTTAAATTCACTGAGATATTACACTTTCTTTGGAGGGAGGTTGTGGTGAATGACCCCATACTTTTGTCATCATTGAAGGTGAAAAATCGAAGTCCTATCCTATTTAAGTCTATCAAAAAAATCAAACCCTTATCAAATCTGCGTAGGAAAAGAGGAATGTCAAAAATTTTAGCTATTGAACAAAATTCGAAATTTTATGCATAACCTTCTTTAATTTAAAAGTCATTTTCAAAATAAGACATAAAACAGATAATAAAAGTCGATTTTGAAAACAAGATAATCAAAATCGATAATATCGCATAAAATTTTTCTCTGTCTGGCTATATGTACCATTAAAAATTTTAAGTGATAACAAATTTCTTTTTGCTATTCTTTTAAGATTGCACTTTGATTTTTAGTATATAAAAAATTTGTAAAATTTTAATTTATGTATTAGGTTGTTCAGAAAGTGTTGATGTTCTACAAAGTTGTTTTTCATAAAATTTCACGCTGAAATGACCCCTTGCTGCCGATTTTTGACTGTAAAGAAAAAAGTTATGGTCATGGGGTCAATTTTAAAAACGATCAGAACTTATGTCGACACAAATAGAAATTTTTTTGTCGAAAACGAATTTCTGGAACCCCTCGTGTGACAAAAAGCTCACTAGATTTCGCCCGCAGGTCCGAGTCTAGTGGAATCGAACCTGTGGACCCAACGTTGCTTAACTTGCCAGATCGGACGAGATGCCGACTTCGGATTTTGAATTTTGGGTCCAGCTTTTTTTATAGTTGGAGCTGAAACGGACTATACTTTTTGAACACCAACTATTTTTGTGCCCATCATGTGCATTTCTGACGTCACTTGTGTGCTTGGCTGATTCAAACTCTTTTTTGATAACTTATAAAATTTAAGAATCACCAAATCACTTTCCATTCATCAGTTATTGATTACTCACCACTTCCTAGAAAGGATATTATTAAAATAAAAAAGAAGAAACGTATTAGTCATTATGTTACTTTCAAGGTACAAACTCACGCCATTGAAACTTGTTCGATTGGGACGAGTGAAAAAATTTTACGTCAATATCAGAAAGAATATGGGTGGTGGTCGAAGTCCACAAGAAGGTGAGTAAATTTTTATTAAAAAATTATTTTCAAAATTTATAAAAAAATTTTTTTAATCCTAATAAAAGGCTAGTACCGGAAGCCTAGCGCCTCCGGCGCTCGCGACTCTCTTCGAACAGTACTCCCCCGAGCGCTCCGAAACCTATTTAAAAAGTTGGATTTGAATTTTTTATTTTTAGAATGTTTTACACATATGTAAATTTACGAAGTTTAACAAAATTTCCGATTCTACCCTTTCAAAATTCAAAAATTCTTTCGAATACGTGTTCCCCATACCCAAAAAGCCCAAAAAAAATCAGCCGATTTGGAGAACTTTTTGAAAATTCAAATTTTTCGCCTTGGTCTCTCAAAGGCAAACAAAGGAAAAAATAATTTTTTGTTTCCGATTTCAATTATTAAGGGGATCGAACCAACAACTTAAAACTAGACGTATAGTCTAGTGGATAAAGAAGTAGGAAAGTTTTAAATTTTTTGATTTTATAGACAATATGGGTGTCGTTTAGAGGTTTTTGAGGATGCTGATTCACCTGAACACTATCCTTGTATTAATTTTTACTGTAAAAATTCCTAGGCATTTTCAGAAAAAATTCATTTTCCTAATTGACTCATATGATGATTTATAATCAACAATTCTTTCACAATCTTACTCAGCATAGAAAATTGTACAGGTGCAAAAATTTTGGGCTATTTTTGAGAAAAATGACCCCAATGTCTGAACGTTGACACGAAAACCCTGAATTTTACATTTTTTTAAATACTCTTAATTATTGGATGTATTTAAAAAACAAAGACGGAACTCTTTATAGCTCAACGAGACGAACAAAATGACACAAAATTTATCCAATTTGATAATTGTTTTGGGCTATTGAAACGAAACTCCTGAATCAGAGTTTTCGTTTCAATAACTCAAAATAATTCTCAAATTGGATCAATTTGGTGTCGTTTTGTTCGTCTTGTCGAGCTATAAAGAATGTCGTCTTTGTTTTTTAAATGCATTCAATAATTAAGCGTATTTTTAAAAAATGAAAAATTCAGGGTTTTCGTGTCAATACTTCAACTAATTCAAACGAGGTCAAGACGCCGTCTCGAATTCGTGACTCAAGTCAAGACGTTTAGCGCGCAGTCTTAGACTACTTTTTTTACGCAAATATAAATTCTAAAACATGCAATTTACACTAAAAATTCTCCAAAATTAACAAAAATTTTGCCAAATCCTATTATTACACTTGATTGATTGTGTTTTCTAACTTTTTTTCTACCCTGGTCAGAGTTTTCGATTTTGTTGAAATGAAGAGAGAAAAATGTTATAGAGCATTTGTATGCCGACGCGCAAACAGTCATAAAGGTCTCTCTCCTTTTTTGCGACTATAATCAGAAAATTTTCCTTTCTTCCCGGAATGATTCAAGTGTCTTTTTCGGTTTTTGAAAACTTGATGAGTCGCATCAAGATTTCTTAATTTCTGAGAGAAAAATTTTTTTGACTAGTTTAACAAGTGGCTATATTAAGTATTTGTTACTGGTAAAAATGGATTTTGATGGTAAATATCGAGCTTATGGTAAGTAATTTCTTTTAAATTTTTAACATTTTTTTCGTTTATATATTTTTAAAGGGGGAATTTAATCCATGACCAGGTAGAAATTTTTTTAAATTTAAAAAAAAGACATTTCTAGGGCAAATTTTATGAGAAAAATCGATGGAATAGGTTTCGAAGCGTGAAAATGCTTCCTTGACCCTGATTCAGGGAATGGAGGTCGTGTATTGAAGCGAAAATCGAAAAATTTGGATTTTTAAACAAATTTAATTTCTTTTAAATTTTTTTCCCTGAATCAAGGTCAAATTCTCCCCTGAATCAAGATCAAGAAAACGTATTCATGAGCCAGAATTATTCGCAATCGATTCCTCACATAAAATTATCTCGAAGGGGTCTTTTTTGTTTAAAAATCTAAATTTTTCGATTTTCACTTCAATACACGAACTCCATTCCCTGAATCAGGGTCAAAGAAACATTTAATGCTTCGAAACCTATTCCAATCAATTCCTCGCATAAAATCTACCCTAGAAATGTCATTTTGTTAAACAAATTTCTACTAGGCCATGGTTTGAACTCCCCTTTAACATGCTGAATCAGAAAGATTGAGATTTATGAGGTGTAAAAAATCTTGAACTTATCAAAAAATGAAAGTTAAATAAGCAAGCGAAGAGATGGAAGGATTTTTTGCAAAAAAAACTTTGGAAAACAAAATTTTTAAGCCAACAGATTTTACGCCTTTTTGAATTTTATGTTTGCAGCTATATCCAAAAAAGTTTTTCGTTCAATGCGTCACAAATGCACTTTTGGCTATTTTCGTTTAGCTGTCGCAAAAATGAGCTTTTGCATTTTTCCTATAAAGTTTGGGTGTTGAATTAACACTGCTCATCTGCTAGTTGATACGTGAAAAAATAGACTGAGAGACAAAGAAATAGCTTAAATATGCTTAAAGAATTTCAGGCCAATAAGTCTGTTGCAAAATGGCTATTTTTTTAAAAATTTTTTTCTATTAAAATTTTTTTGACATTATGTCATTAACAGAAGAAAGGAGTTCAAGGCTCTTTTTTGAAAGATTTAGTTTTTGACCTAAGGAATTTTTTTTGATCATTTAAAAAAATGACAAATCCTTAAATATTAAACGTGCTAATTCTGTGTTATCTTCGTCACCTATATAATAATCGAAAGGTGCTAAAAGCTTGTGTAATAAAATGAAAAGTTGTGGACATTAAAATGACTTGCGAAAAT
>OZJO01024373.1:0-15829 GCA_900406225.1 Acrobeloides nanus | reverse complement strand
GGGGATATTTGTTCATTTCTCGAGAAAATCGAATTGCATCCCCATGCATCCCTGCGTGGTCGTTTTTGGCGAATTTTCATCATTTTTCTGTGCTTTTCAGGTTGCAGGAGTGCGCGCAATCGATTTTTCGCATAAAATTACCCCTAAATTGGTAATTTCCGGAAGAAATAAAAATTTTTTTGCCGAGTTTTGTTCAACGTTAAGTGGCGGCAACCAGGGGAACTTGCTCCAAATTTGCTACAAAAATCCATCTCTTTTTCAGGCACATACGACTGTTTACGAATGCGAATGAAGCTAAAGCGATTATTTAGTTACTATGTCTCGCAAATCTATGGCCCCACTATGATGATTGTTGTTGTAAGTTGGGTTAGTTTTTGGATTGACATGCACTCGACGGCGGGAAGAGTAGCTTTAGGTGTGACAACTTTATTGACAATGACTACTTTAGTAAGTGTATAAATGTACAAAAAAAGTATTTAGAATACTCCTTCAAATTTCCGGTATTTTTCTTATTTTCAGCAATTCTGAATAATATTCAAAAAATTTTTCTGAAAAAAAGTTGTAAAAATATCCATGTTAAATTATAAGCAAAATTAAAAATCCAACTCGTGAACCTAGCTCAGTGGTAGTGCTCCAAGCTCTTAGTCTAAGGGTCTCTGGTTCGAATCCCACTTGAGTCGATTTGATTTTGCCAGCAAAAAAAGCTGGTATATTCCATGGTTAGACAACTTTTTTTCAAACAATGTTTTTGAGTGTTGCTCAGAATAACTTTTAAGATATTCTGAACAACATTCAAAAAAATTTTTTAAAGTTGTCTAACCATGGAATATACCAGCTTTTTTTCGCAGGCAAAATCAAATCAACTCAGGTGGGATTCGAACCCGAGACCCTTAGACTCAAATCTTGAAGCACTGCTACTGAACCAAGTTCACGATAAAAATCGGATTTTTAATTTTGCTTATAATTTAACGTGAATTTCTTTAACAACTTTTTTTCGAAATTTTTTTTTGAATGTTGCTTAGAATAGCTTCAAATAACAGAATATACCGAAAATTTGAAAGAGTATTCCTGTGTTAAAATATTTTATAGCAATCTTCAATCAATGCTAAATTACCACCAGTTAGTTATGTGAAAGCTATAGATGTTTGGTTAGGTGGTAAGTTGAGACTAAAAAGGATTTTTACTAAACAACAACACGCTGGTCAGGCCTAGGCTTAGGCTTAGGCTTAGACTTAAGCTTAAGCTTAGGCTTAGGTCTAGGCTTAGACCTAGGCTTAGACCTAGGCTTAAACCTAAGCTTAGACCTAGACTTAAACCTAGGCTTAGGCTCAGACCTGTAAACCAGTAAAAATGTAGGACATAAAAAAAGTAATCTATTTTTAGCTTGTCAAACATTTGTCTTCGGTGCTCTAATCGAATATGCAGTCGTATCATATAGCGATAACAGCTTACGTTCAACTCGGAATAAAGAGAAACCACCTAAGGAGAATTTCAGAAAAGCTCAACGACGTGGAGTTTTCATGGAAGAAGAGACTCCATTCTATCAACCGCCGTGTACTTGTGGCCTGGTATGTCTCTATCAAATGATTTTCTCAAGTATATACCATTTTTAGGCTATAATAGGCGCAGAACCAATGAAGATTTCGATTCTAGATAAATTACAGACGTTGTTTAAAAAGCCTAGTTATCTTCCGGCAAAAATTGACTTCTATGCGAGATTTATTACTCCAGTTGGCTTTATAGTTTTTAATATTATTTATTGGACTTCATGTGCAATTTTAGTGGCGAAATCGGCCGAGGAGTTGAAATAAATTGTGTTTTTATTTTTACATTTCAGATATTTGATTCGAATATATTTTAATAAAAAATTATATAAACTCTGTTCCATGGTGAGATTCAACAAGTTGGGAGGGCAGTATAACTTTTCGTACAAATATTTTTCGTACGGACTTTTCGTACAGATAATTTTCGTACAAACACTTTCGTACGGTACTTTTCGTACAACACTATTCGTACGACACTTTTCGTACAAATATTTTTCGTACGAACTTTTCGTACGAAAGTCACCAGCCCCCAAAATTCCCCCGCTGGCCCTCGGAGGCTTTTGGGGGCTAGTTCCGGGGCCTAGGCCTCTTTTTCGGCGAGGGGTCACTTGCGTCTGGAAATTTGCGTCCCGGACTTTTCCGTTCGAATGGTTGAGTCCGGACATTTGCGCCCGGACATTTGCGTCCGGAAACTTCCGTCTCGGACATTTGCGTCAGCCTTTGAAGAAATTTTTCATAAAAAACGAATTACAGTTGTACGCAAATTACGGGACTCAAATGTCCGGGACTGATGTTTCCGGACGCAAGTGACCCCTCGCCCCTTTTTCGACCCTTGGTACGGAGTACCTGTACGAAAAGTTCGTACAAAAAATAATTGTACGAAAAGTACCTATACGAAAAGTTCGTACGAAAAGTACCCGTACGAAAAATATTTGTACAGAACAATTGTACGAAAAGTTATACTGCCGTTGGGAGTAGTCATGTTCAGGGTGATAATGATAAAAGGGTTAGACCTAAGCCTAGGCCTAAGCTTAAGTCTAAGCTTAAGTCTGAGCCTAAGCCCAAGCCTAAATCTAAGCCTAAGCCCAAGCCTAAGCACAAGTCTAAAAAAATTTTTTGTCAAAATTCCAAGTTTATTTTTTTATATAAAAAAATACAACAAAAAAATGATGTTATTATAATCGTTCGACAAATGTTGAATCCGTTTTTGAGCTTGTAAAAGAATCTTTTTTACTCGAAATTTCATCTGATTGAATTGATTCAGCTTCATCATATGGTATGATCTTTCGATAAAACACCACCCAGATGGAGATAGTGGCTCCTAAAACGAGAATTTCCATTCCCCAAGTCACTTCTGGACCAAAATGATCGAATAAAGACGAGACAATGATTGGTCCAATTGTTCTTGCAATACTACCAGCCATGAATAAAATCCCTGTCATGGTTCCCTAAATTTTATATGTTCAAGACCAACTTTTGGGAGTTACTACACAATAGGGGGGGGGGACCCAAGAAAAATTCATCAAAAATTGAAAAAATCGAAAAATTCAAAAATTTTTGACGAATTTTTCGATTTTTGACGATTTTGACGAATTTTTCGAATTGAAAAATTCGTAAAAAATTGAAATTTTTTTCTAGAAATGACCCTTTTAAGGGTAAAAACATGCGGAGAATCCTAATTTGACACTTTCGAAGCGAAAAAACGCTTTCCTGATTCAGGGAAGGCATTTTGTGTATTGAAGCGAAAAGTCACAAAAATGCGATTTTTGCCTAAAAACGACCCCTTTAGGGGTAAAAATCGCGTCGATATACAGCATTTCTTGAATCCGAGGAATTTGATAAATGTCAAATTCAGATTCCCCGCACATTTTTAGGGTCGTTTTTAGGCAAAAATCGCATTTTTGCGACTTTTCGCTTCAATACACAATACTCCTTCCCTGAATCAGGGAAGCGTTTTTCGCTTCGAAAATGTCAACTTCGGATTCCCCACATGTTTTTATCCCTAGAGAGGTCATTTCCAAAAAAATTTTTCACGTGGGTGACCCTTATATTGTGTAGCTCCAACTTTTGTCTCCTATTACCTGTCTATTATTACCCAAAATTTTACAATACAAAATATTGATTGGTAAAAATGCCATTGCTAGCGCAATTGCCATGATAACGATCATTGAAAATGCATATAAAACCAGTGGGACTTGATGTGTTGAAGGACACCATGAGTAAGTTTGTGTATAGCATCCAGTAATTTCGGTCGCCGTTCCATTCACTTCTAATTTTTAATAAAATGCCCCCGCATCCCCTCTACAATCGAAGTGTTAGTCGCTTACGGTTGATCGAATATTTCAGTTTGTTCGGCCAAAAAGGCCAAGGAAAAGTTAACAGATGAAAGACAAGCATTAAAGACAATCCGAAGATTGTGGCTAAACGTTCCAGCTTTTTGTTGCCTAAGCTAAAATTTCAAACAAAAAATAACTAAAAATTAAACAAATAAATAGGTCGTTTGATGTTTCGAAATGTTTTTTGAAAGTTGTTGAGGATTTCTCCGGTAACCAATCCTGATGTCATTAGGGCCTCCACTAATTCGTCTCGACGTCGAGATGCGGCGAGACGGAATATCTTTTTATGGTTGAGGAATTCTGACATGGTGTCGTTTGCAAAAATGTCGAGCTAGATGAGAGCTACATTTTATGAAGTGACACCATGTCAAAATTCTTCAACCATAAAAAGATATTCAGTCTCGACGCGTCTCGCCGCATCTCGACGTCGAGACGAATTAGTGGAGGCCCTTAGCTGGATTTCGAATGACACCAAAATCATGCCTTAACTCTTTCTGGTTGAGGAGATATTGCATAAACAACTCCGCAACCAGAAAGAGTGATGGCATGATTTTGGTGCCATTCGATTGTCATCCAGCTTTCTAACGACATCAGGATTGGCTTCCGGAGAAATCTTCAAAAACATAAAAAAAGTTTCGAAACATCAAACAACCAATACAAAACTAACAATTGTCCCAACCAGACAATAAATAGCATATTCATAATAAAATCTATCGCGGCTTGGCCAACTTGAATTAAACCATAATATTTGACTGCTTGAGCATTCGTCCAATTATACATAGCCATGGAAAATAAAGAACCAATTCTAAAAATTGATTGAAAAAAACGCGCGTAGCAACTAAAAAAAATCACTAACTTTTATATTTTACCTAAATTTTGCATGATTATTTACAGGGCGTATTGAAAAAAACCGGAATTTGGGAATTTTTTTTGTGTTTTTTCGACCCAACAATTTTTTTCAAAAATGGTCCTATTAGGACTAATTTTATGTGGGAAATCAATCGATTGCACGCGTTTCCAGCGCTTGAAAACGCTTCTCTGACCCTGAATCAGAGAATCGGAGTGTGTGTATTGAAGCGAAAATCGAAAATTTTCCGATTTTCTGTCTGAAAATGACTTTCTGGGGGTAAATTTATGCGGGGAATCGATTGCGCGCATTCCCAAAGCTTGAAAACGCTTCCCTGATCTTGAATCAAAGAAAATTTGATGTATTATAGCAAAAATTGGTCACCGCTTCAATACACACACCCGATTCACTGAATCAGGGAAGCGTTTTCAAGCGTTAGAAATGCATACAATCGATTCCCGCATAAAATTAGCCCCAGAAAGTCATTTTCAGGCAGAAAATCTAAAAATTTTCGATTTTCGTTTCAATACACTCACTTCGATTCCCTGATTCAGGGTCAGGAAAGCGTTTTCAAGCGTTGGAAATGCGCAATCGATTCACCGCATAAAATTAGGCCTAATAGGGTCATTTTTAAAAAAAACTTTCTGGTCGAAAATTCAGGGAAGGGAGTTGGTGTATACTGGTCCTTTAGCATGGATTGTGTGTATGAGTGTTACCCTATTTTGAAAAAAATTTCACGCAAAATGGATTTTCCTACATGAAATATATTACCTTTCTTGATTCAGGGAAGGGGTTGGTGTATTGAAACGAAAATTGTCCCAAACAGTACAAGTATTTTGGGCCCACCACCCTGTATAACATTTAAAAGTCAAAAAACTTACGTCTCATTATTGGTGAAAACAATCAAAAGTGCGAATCTTGTTAAAATACAAATAAATACGCCAAATTTATTGATTTTTGTTTGTTGAATGGCCGAATCTAGAAAAAGAGAAAGAAATCACTCTTGATGCAAATATAACACTACCAGATTTGGCATCTTTCGATGCTACTCCTACGTAAGCTTCATGAAAAATCGTGTGCAAAAGAATGAGAGAAATCACGTTATTCACGAGAGACACCCAAGCCGGTGCAGTATACTATAAAATTTTTATTACAGGGGTCCCAAAAAAGTGGAATTTTCGTGATTTTTTCATGAATTTTAGAGAATATTTTTTCTAAAATGACCCTTATAAATAATTTGGTGCGGGGAATCGATTGCGCGCACTCTCGACACGTGAAAACGCTTCCTTGACCCTGATTCAGGGTAGCGTATTGAAGCGAAAATGAAAAAAATTTGAATTTTGTCGGGATATCCGCATAGAAAAACCCTAAGTAGTCGGATATCCGGTCAAAATCCGAATTGTTTCATTTTCGCTTCAATACGCTACCCTGAATCAGGGTCAAGAAAGCATTTTTACGTTTCGAAAACACGCGCAATCGATTTCTCGCATAGAAAAACCCGTCGAATATCCGGTTAAAATCCGATTTTTTCATTTTCGCTTCAATACGCTACCCTGAATCAGGGTCAAGGAAGCGTCTTCACGTTTCTAAAACACGTGCAATCGATTCCCTGCATCAAATTATCCCCTATACTGATCATTTTCAGAAAAAAATTTTCAGGTCCAAAATTCATGAAAAAATCACGAAAATCCCACTTTTTTTGGGACACCCTGTATAAATATCAAAATGTGTGTTACCATATCAAAATGCAAATGACCAAAGAGTTTCCATCCTGGGTAACCTAATGGAGAAAATATGACCGGAAAAGCTGGACCAAGAGTTAAACCTAATGTCTAAATTTAACGAAACTATTTTTTCGATTGTTCATATGAACTACCCATGAAGAACCGGCTATAACCACTGCTCTTGGTCGATCTTTCGGAATAGATGCAGTAGCCGCATAAGCTCTCATCACAGCAACATCTCCTGCTGCCATTCCAATAAAAAATCTTGCAGCTAACATAATGTAGCGTCGATTGGCTTGTGGAAACAGCTCCATAGAAGCATAGATGAGATTCGAAGTCATCATCATCACCAAACTCATGGTTAATGGTGGTTTGACTAAAGAAGAAGCTCGACGAGACGAACAAAACGACACCAAATTGATCTAATTTCAAAATTGTTTGAGATTATTGAAACGAAAACCCTGAATCAGAGTTTTCGTTTCAATAACTCAAAACAATTCTCAAATTGGATAAATTTGGTGTCGTTATGTTCATCTCGTCGAGCTATAAACGAATGTCGTCTTTCTTTTTTAAATACATCCAATAATTAAGTGTATTTAAAAAAATTAAAAATTCAAGGTTTTCGTGCCAATACACAGCTTAATTCAAATCGCTTTACAACGAGTTGTAATGCATTATGACTCAGCTAACGTCGTAATCTCCATGTGTAATGCGACAGCTAACGTCGTAAACCGCTGTTTACATCAGTTAACGAGCAGCCTAACGGAAACGATTGAATCAAGCAACAAACTCTATGCTTCTCGACCAATAAAATTTTATGCTTCATGACCAATCGTTTCAATAAACACGACGATTTTATTGAAAATCAAGCAAAGTTAGACATTTTTTGTCAACTTTTTTTGACATGCTTGAACGCAGTCTCATGATATTCACCTGATTTAATTTTATTCATCCAAAAACCAAAAAGTGGAGATGTTATAGCTTGACCTAGACTAAACGATGCTGTTATGAAACCAAAGAATGTAGCAGTCGTACTTGGGTCAATCTAAAAGGCAATCATGGTGTTTCAACAAAAAAATGTGGATTTTTGTGATTTTTTACATGATTTTGGACCCCAAATTTTTTTCTTCAAAAAATGAACCCTATAGGGGTAGTTATATGTGGGAATCAATTGCGCGCATTCTCGAGGCGTGAAAATGCTTCCCTGATTCAGGGAAAGTGGTGGGTGTATTGAAGCGAAAATGAATTAAATTTTCTATTTTCAAGGAAAACCAGGGTTTTTCTTGGCGAGAAATCGTTTGCGCGCATTACTGAAGCGTTAAAACATTTCACTGACCCTGAATCAGGAACGGTGTGGATGTATTTAAACGAAAGAGAAGTAAATTCTGCATGAAATTCGAAATTTATCGATTTTTTGAATTTTTAGGCTTGATGACCCTGATTCAGGGTCAGGGAAATGTTTTAACACTTTAGGAATGCGCGCAATCGATTCTCCGCATAAAATCATCCCTATAGGGTTCATTTTTAGAAAAAATTTCGGGTCCAAAATAATGTAAAAAATCACAAAAATCCACTTTTTTGTTGAAACACTCTGTATAATCTTTAAAGAAATTCTCACTGTATTCAAATAAGGCCACATCGAAACGAAAAACATCGAAAACTGAATTCCATCTAAGAAAACGAAAACCGTACAAAGATAAATTGAAGGCCAATGAGTTTTTGGTTCACTTAAAGGACCAAGCACCAATCCAGTTTTAAACAAAAAATTTTTATAAGAAAGTTCAAGTTGAGGCGATGAACTTTTGCGTTGGAAGTAAATTCCAATTCGTTAACCCTTCGGAGATATTTGCAAAACAAAATTGCATAAAAAATTTAAACGAGTTTGTGTATTGAAACGAAGGGATTGGCGCGAATTGCCTGATCTCCAATAGGATCTGTGTATTGAAACGATTTATCAAATTTAATAGATTTCTTTTTATTTTTTGCTGCCAATCGATTGTACCCACGAAGAGCTATCCGACGAGTGGTCGATGTCCATATTATGTTGGGAAACGGGGATAAAAAATAGGACCAAAAAAGATTTTTTACGACTTTTTCGCCCTATTTTTATCTCAGCTTGACAACATACGAAATATGGACATCGACCACTTGTTGGATAGCTCTTCGTGAGTACAATCGATTGGCAACAAAAAATAAACAGAAATCTATTGAATCTGATAAATCGTTTCAATACACAGATCATATTGATGATCAGGCACTTCGCGCCAATCCCTTCGTTTCAATACACAAACTCGTTTAAATTGTTCACACAATTTTGTTTCGCATTTATCTCTTCAGGGTTAACGGATTAGAATTTATTTTCAACGCAAAAGTTCATCGCCCCAATTTGAACTTATAAAATTTTTGTTCAAAACTGGACTGGTGCTTTAAAATTTATATTTACAGGGTGTATAAAAAACCGGAGTTTGGGCGATTTTTTCATGTTTTTTGACCCAAAATGTTTTTTCAAAAACGACCCTATTAGGGCTAATTTTATGCGAGCGCATTCCCGAAACTTGAAACGCTTCCCTGACCCTGATTCAGGGAAATAAGTTTGTGTATTGAAGCGAAAATATGAAAATTTTGGATTTTTCTTCTAAAAATCATCGTTCCTGGGGTTATTTTATGCAAGGAATCAATTGCGCGTATTCCCGAAGCTTGAAAACGCTTCTCCGATCCTGATTCAGGGAAATAGGTGTGTTTTCAATTTTCGCTTCAATACACAAAATTATTTCCCTGAATCAGGGTCAGGGAGTCGTTTTCAAGCTTCGGGAATACGCACAATCGATTCCTCGCATAAAAAACTCAGGAACGATGATTTTCAGAAGAAAAATCTAAAATTTTCATATTTTCGCTTCAATACACAAACTTATTTCCCTGAATCAGGGCCAGGGAAGCGTTTTCAAGCAGTTAGAATGCGCGTAATCGATTACCCGTATAAAATTAGGCCTAATAGGATCATTTTTGAAAAAAATTTCGGGTCGAAAAAACATGAAAAAATCGCCCAAATTCCGGTTTTTTGCTACACCCTGTAAATTGATTGATTCCAAACTTACTTTGAATTTCCATGCTCAGCTTTTTTTATACAACAACTCATCATTTGTTTTGGTGTGAAAATTTGAATATTTAATCACAATTTTTTAAACGCAATATTAGACAAATAACTGATTTGAAACAAATAATCTTTAGTCGTCTGAAGAAGCAAAATCAACAAATATATAGTGATTTGATATTTCGAAAAATTGATCAAATACAAATTACGTTATTCAAACATTGTAAATTTCTTCACATCCCTGATAATAAACTTGTGATTCTTCAAATTGGCGTGCGAAAACGTAAAAACTACAGAAGCTAAGAGAGTCTTTTTATCGAAATTGTTTTTTGGCCTATTGAAGCAGCATAAACATCTCGAGCAACTAGAACAATGGGTGAAAATTGATAATAATAAAAAACAGATTGGAACAGAAATCATTCTTTCTTTGGTGTCTTTAGTGTTCTTTCTTTGTTGCCTCTTTAATATCTTTAGTGTTCTTTTTTTGATGCCTTTAGTGTCTATTCGGTGTCATTAGTTCAAGAAAAATTTAGGCGTAAACTATGCCTTTAACTTTATTCAAGCTGAAAAATATCTATGAAGATAAAGTTATAATGGTCAATGTTCTTCAAAAACACCGACTTATACCAATCCAAGGCCAATATCCATGTCCAAAATGGGCTAGTCGACAGCTCACTAGTTGACATTTCACAAGTTGACAACTCACAAGTATTCTTAATACCTACCCATTAAAATAAGTTGTTAGTTGTCAACTTGTAAGCTATCGACTAACCCCAAAATGCAACCAACACTTTCTCTCGTTCAAAAAGGGGGATCAAATTACGTATCAATCAAATTATGTTATTCAAACATCGTAAATTTCTTTACGTCCCTGATAATAAACTTGTGATTCTTCAAATTGGGGTGTGAAAACGTCAAAACTACAGAGGGAGTCTTTTTATCGACATTGTGTTTTGGCCTATTGATGCAGCATAAACATCGTGACAAACAAGAACAATGGGTGAAGATCTTTGGTGCCATTTGTTCAAGAAAAATTTAGGCGTGTGAAAATGCTTCCATGATCCTGATTCAGGGAAATAGATGTGTATTGAAGCAAAAATCGAAAAATTTTGAAATTTCTCCTTCAAAATCATATTTCTGGGGGTAATTTCATGTGGGGAATCGATTGCGCGCATTCCCGAAGCTTAAAAACACTTTCTTGACCCTGATTCAGGGAAGTTAGTACATGTTGGATTTTCGCTTCAATACACACTCTTATTTTAAAATAAGTTGTTAGTTGTCAACTTGTGAGCTGTTGACTAGCCCCAAAATGCAGCCAACGCTTTCTTTTGTTCAGAAAGAGGATCGGTATAAATCAAATTACGTTATCCAAACATCGTAAATTGTTTTTACATCCCTGATAATAAACTGGTGATCTTCAAATTGGGGTGTGAAAACGTCAAAACTACAGAAGCCGAGAGTCTTACTATCGAAATTGTTTTTTGACCTATTGAAACAACATAAACATCTCGAGAAACTAGAACAATGGGTGAAAATTGATAATAATAATAATAATAAATTGGAACAGAAATCATTCTTTCTTTGGTGTCTTTAGTGTTCTTTCTTTAGTGTCTCTTTGGTGTCTACATGGTGTCCTCAAAGTTCTGTAACTTTTTTCAACAGATTTCTAGAAATCTTAAGCCTAGGCCTAATCCAGGCCTAGGCTTAGGCTTAAGCCTAAACCCAAGCCTAAGCCTAGGCTTGGGCTTAAGCTTAAGCCTAAACTCAAGTCTAAACCTAGGTCTAAACTTAAGCCTAAGCCTAGGCTTAAGCTTAAACCCAAGCCTAGGCCTTTCAGATAAAACTAGTTTTATCAGATAAAACTGATTTTCAGATATGACGGAAACATATATAAAGTAGCGAACAATTTTAAATAGGTTGCACTATCAATAATCTTCTTATTTCTCACATTCATTTTTTCTAATTGCCTTTAAAATTTTTTCACACCATTTAATGAAAAACGGTTACGGTTAACCGAACCTGAGAAATTGAAACCGCAAAAAAACCTACTCAAATAAACAAATCACTACCTTTTTTGTTATCAAAAAATAGATCTTTCGTCGTCTTCAACTAGAAAGCTCCTATTTTACTTTTTCACAATTCGTAATCATCGTGTCTGACTATATTGATTATTTTGCTTTCACCCATTTTGGTAGCCAAAACGTGCTCTTTGATCTTATAAAAGATAAGTAGAAATAAAACTAAACAGTGCACAAACCTACTCTTCGAGACGAACAAAATGATATCAAAATTATCCAATTTGAAAATTGCTTTGGGTTATTGAAACGAAAATTCTGATTCATGTTTTCGTTTCAATAACTCAAAACAATTTTCAAATTGGATAATTTTCGTATCATTTTATTCGTCTCAGAGAGTTATAAAAAAATATTATTGTCTTTTTTATGTATATTTTAAAATCTTTGTAAAAATAGAGAAATAACATAAGTTTGTGTATTGAAACAAAAGGTGCCAATCCCTTCGCTTTAATACACAAAGCTTAGCTTTAGGCCTAGCCTTAGGCTTAGTCTAAGGCTAGCAAGGAATGCTCAACTGGTGCAACACCCCTAGAGCCAAAAGCTTAACGGGGTTTGTTAGTTCGCTGCATGGGCATGCAGAAACCGCTAAAACGGGAGGCAGATACAAAGAAATATTTCGAGATTTATAGTACTGGTCCGATGCACTATCAATACACTATAGGGCTATCAAGATCTCCCATTCTATAAAGCTTAGACCAAAACTAACCTCATTTTAGTTAAAAATATGCCCCTATAATTTAACAAAAATGCCATCGATTCTAACTCAAACCCTTTAATTTTCGAGGTATATTATAAAAGTTTTTTCTATAGGTCTTTATGATCACAGTCATCCTATACCTCGAAAATTAAAGGGTTTGAGCTAGAATTGATAACATTTTTATTAGGTTATAGGGGCATATTTTTAACTAAAATGAGGTTAGTTTTGGTCTAAGCTTTATAGAATGGGAGATCTTGATAGCCCTATAGTGTATTGGTAGTGCATCGGACCAGTACTATAGATCTCGAAACTTTTCTTTGTATCCGCCTCCCGTTTTAGCGGTTTCTGCATGCCCATGCAGCGAACTAACAAACCCCATTGAGCTTTTGGCTTTAGAGGTGTTGCACCAGTTGAGCACTCCTTGTAAGCCTAAGGCTAAGAATTTCCCGGGAAAATCTGCTCAGTTCAGATTTTTCCGTGATCGGTCCTCCGAGTGTTAATTACAACCCATAAAAACTTGAAAAATTCAATTAATTCTAAACAATTGTTGGGCAACTTTCCACTGACCAGCCCAAACTTTTCCACCCATTATTGAACCGGTTTCCGGCGGAATCTTTTTTTGACGATTGCGAAAAAACAAGAAAGATGAGACCAATCCAATCAAGTTGGAAGATTTTCCTTCGTAATCGCCGGCGACGTCAATTTTCATTGACCAGCTTAAGTGGCTTTGTTATATAATTCGGCTCAATTATGACTCATCTGAATGTGTATCGTTCGATTTTTATGGTCAAAAGATGGGGAGGAATTTTTAGAGTTGTCAGACTGTGTTCAAGCATGTCAAAAAGTGTAACTTTGTCTGATTTTCAATAAAATCGTCGTTTTTAGGAATAGTGGAGCTCGGATTAACCACGCCAAGAACATCGAAATATAGGGAATTTTTAAATTAGGTAAAAGTTTTTAGGCCCAACCGGGACTCGAACCCGGACTAGGCTCCTGGCTACCGTCCAAGAGCACTACCATTGTGCTACCGAGACCTACAACAGATGCCCATTAATTGGTGAATACTTGATGGTGTATTTTCCACTACTCACACTGTGATTAATACATGTGTGCCATCCGACCGATTAACGGTACAAGACGGGCATCAGACCTACAACTGAAAAATACACCGTCAAGTACTCACCAATTAACGTGAATCATTTGTAGGTCTCGGTAGCACAATGGTAAAGCACTTGGATGGTAGCCAGGAGTCTGGTCCGGGTTCGAGCCCCGGCCGGGTCCGAAAACTTTTGTCTAATTTAAAAAAACCGTCTTATTTATTGAAACGATTGGTCATGAAGCATAAATTTTATTGATTTCTTTGCTTCTTGATCAATAAAATTTCATGCTTCAAGACAATTGTTTCAATAAACACTATTTTATTGAAAATCAGGCAAGGTTAAATTTTTTGACAACTTTGTAACAATTTTTTTGACAACTTTGTGACGACTTTTTTGACATGCTTGAACGCAGCCTCACAAAAACAACAATTTTTTGGGATTCAACCGATGCATATTTGAATCCTTTCAAATCGCAATTTATATTTTTTTCATCTTGGCCAACAGATTCGTCCGAGTCAGTCATACCGGTTTTTATGAGACTTTTTATAGACGTGTAAGAAGAACCCTGCTGTGAGCTAATTCGGAGGGATGATCAATTTCTCTTTATGTAAAAATTGAGTAGCACCGCAAACAAACATGCGTTACGTGACGAAATCTACTAAAAGTCAGTAAAATCATATTGCCTCTAGAAAAAAGGTGTAAACCAGATTGGAGGATTAAAGATTTCAGAGCTTTTCCCCCCGAGGAGACGCAATCAACAGGATTTCAAAAGCTGATATTTTTTGAGCAAAAATTCGATTTTTCAAAAAAAAATTCAATTTTTCTACCAAAATTCGATTTTTGAGCAAAAATTTAATTTTTTGTGAAAAATCGAATTTTTCGACAAAAATTGATTTTTGAGCAAAAATTTAATTTTTTTTGACAAAGATTCTTTAAATGAGACGAATAAGATAACACCAAAATTATCCAATTTGAAAATTGTTTTGGGTTATTGAAACGAAAACATGAATCAGAATTTTCGTTTCAATAACCCAAAACAATTTTCAAATTAAATAATTTTGGTGTAATTTAGTTCGCCTCATTTAGCTATAAAAAACTGCTACAATGTTCATTTTATGAAAATTAAAAAAATCGATTTTTCCGCAAAAATTCAAAAAGTTTGTATATTATAACGAAAACATGATCAATTTCAAACGATTCAGAGGTTACCGTAAAAACAAAAAATGCTCCATGTTTTCATGAATTTTGCGTATATATAATTTTTACATAGAATTTTTTTTGACTGGTCCTAATATTTTTGATTAGTTTCATGAATAGAAAGATATGAAATAAACATATTTTTTTCTCAAAAAATCATAAATCAAAATCATCTCGAAATCCTGTAGGTCAACGAAACTTGATGAACAATTGAGTACAAACAGACAAATTTGGGTGCAGTGCATATCACCCACCTTCTTTTTTCCTATGAAATTCTCATGGTAGACGTGATCTGTGGCTAATAAATGAAATTGGAAGCCAGCCTGAGGGCTGCAAAGAATTCGACGTGATATTATCACCATCGAATTTTTGCTGATCAATCATTTTTCTACATAAATAGTGACCAAAAGATCAGCGTCTTCGATGGTCATTACTTTGAATTTGGCTCTTTGTTAAGAAGTGGAATTTTATGGGTGGCAACTTTTTGTGAATCTTTTTTCTTTTTATTGCATACGAAGGATCTAAAATGAAGAAAAAAGTCAACATTTTCATGGCTAAGTGGCTAGGACGACGAGCATTTATTCTTACGGTACAGGTTCGAACTCTGGAACGTTCCAAAAAAATTTTTCATCCACACTTTTTCATCACTGGCCTTGCGCTGACCTGTCTTGTTCCATTCCTTTATATCTTCTATATATAGTCAGTTTCACGAGAAGAGCGCAAAAAAGCTGGCACTCCATAGTGCAGTGGATAAGGAAGCCGGCCGGCCGTCCGATCTGGCAAGTTAAGCAACGTTGAACCCTTCAAGTTCGATCCCACTAGGATAAAAACTATTGAATTTCAAGTTTAAAAAAAATTTTCAATGAGCAAAAAATTGTTTTTCTTGAAAATAAACAAATAATATTTGAATCCATGTATAAGCCTAAATATAAGCCTAAACCTAAGCCCAAGCCTAAGCCTAAAACTAAGCCTAAGCTCAAGCCCTTTTCTCCTAACAGGGTCGAGCCTGTGGGCCAAACGTTGCTTATCTTACCAGATTTTACAGTCGGCTTCCTTATCCAGAACGCCAACTGTTTTTCTGCGCTCCTCTCGTGAAACAAACTACAGGGTGAACCAAAAAACCGTACTTTTGCGTTTTTGGCAAAAACTTTTTTTCTTCAAAAATCGCATGAAAATACCTCTTATAGGTTTTTGAAAAAAATGTTTAGAAAATTTTTC
>OZJO01024372.1:0-11808 GCA_900406225.1 Acrobeloides nanus | reverse complement strand
ACGGACATTTGGGGATGTGACATTTGGGGACGGATTTTTTGGGGATGTGACATTTGGGGACGAAATTTAGGTTTTTTAAAATACAATTTTATTATACATACAGAAACGGTTTAAATGTATACAGAAAGCTTTAAATGTCTCATATTTTTTATTCTGAAATTATTTTGCCTTCATCATATATTTCTTCGTCCCCAAATGTCACGTCCCCAAATGTCACATCCCCAAAAATCCGTCCTCAAAAGTCCATCCCAAATGTCACATCCCCAAATGTCCGTTCCCAAACAATCCTGCGCCGAAAAGTCATGTTTGCAAAAATTTCAACAAAAAAATTTTTTCGTAGATGCTGTTGCAAAGTTGACCCTCCCCTTTAAGAACCTACTTTTATAATAATATATGGTAAGAGAGCATCTGCTTTAATTTTATAAATCCCATATAAAACACCAGCATTAAGAATAATATCGATGACGCAACTCACTATACTATTGACTTTAAAAACACTATTAAAAGTTTCCAGATCAATCCATGAAGCATTTCCGATAGATTCAATTTGCAAGTAATTCGCTAATAAATAATAAAAAGAGGAAAATAAAGAAGATAAAAGTAAAATTGCAGAGAACACGATGCTAAGAATCGAAAAGAATTTCGCACAGCTCTATAAAAAGAAGATTATAAAATAAAACTACAATTTTTTTTAAAACTTACTATAACATGGTACCCACAACAAATGTACTTCGATTCGTCAATTCCAATGATTCTCCGATTCGATTTTTCCACATCTGTATTATACATCTCTGAATTTTTTATATAAAAGTTGAAGAACCTGGGGACCGAGCACCTTCGGTGCTCAACATTTAAATAAAAAACGTGAAAAAAGTAATAGTGCCGCAATTTTCTATAAGGAAATAAAATTCTTAAAAAAGAACAACAGAAAATTGAATTGCGAAGCGAGCAAACAAGATCGATTTTTTCCGAATTTTTTCAATTTTTTTCCAATTTTTTCGTAATTCGCTCATTGAAGCGAAAAAAAATGGCTCCAAAAACTAATTACAGATTCAAAAAAGTATTGCTCACGATGGGATTCGTACCTGAGGCCTTGTAGACATAGAGCTACCTTTTTATCCACTTGGCTATGTAGGCTATCTTGCTAAATGAGACGAACAAAATGACACCAAAATTGTCCAATTTGAACATTGTTTTGGGTTATTAAAATGAAAACATGAATCAGAATTTTCGTTTCAATAACCCAAAACAATATTCAAATTGGATAATTTTGGTGTCATTTTGTTCGTCTCATTTAGCTATAAAAAATTGCTACAATATTCATTTTATGAAAATTTAAAAAATCAATGCAAAAATCGATTTTTCCGCAAAAAATTCAAAAAAGTTTGTGTATTACAACGAAGAGCTTGTACACAANAAAATCAATGCAAAAATCGATTTTTCCGCAAAAAATTCAAAAAAGTTTGTGTATTACAACGAAGAGCTTGTACACAAATTCAAATTGCAAACTCAATTATCTCGAAAACTACAACGATTGAGAACATGTCGTAAAAACAAAAAATGCTCCATTTTTCATGATCTTTCCGAATATATCATTTTTTCATATGGTTGTAACTGACTGGACTGGTCCTTTAATATCGATTAAGCAAACTGATAAGAACAGCATAAATGTGACTTTGTTCATTGGCAATGAAACACGCTCGATGAGATGACGACTTTAGTTGATCCGACTTATCTCCGATATAAAAATCGGAGATAAGTCGGATCAACTAAATAGGCAATAAATAGAAGTGTGAGGGAGGAATGAGCACGAGTACACAACCGTATCATATTTAAAGAACTGATGTCATAGAACAAGATAAAAGACTGATGTCATAGAACAAACAAATAAACAACTAGAAAAAAATAGCTTCGCAACGTTAATTCATTTGTATATCAAGGATGATTCAGAATGAATGTGTATTTTTTAATTACAACTCCCGGTTTGTTATTTACTTAGTTTGTTTGCTAATAAAAATATCGCTTTCTCATCATATAAAGGAATGATACACGGTTTTCCGGGTAAAACGAAGCTTTCGGAACGGTTTTTTGATCATTAATTACATCACTAATTCGTTCCACGGGTACCGAAACGATCACTAATAGGCCGTTCCGTTTTTTCAACAAAACAATTTAGCTCCAAGGGGGATTCGAACCCGCGACCTTGTGCGAAAATCAAAAAGTCCATTTTTTTCAGGTAGCCCCCTGTTTGGAATAAATTTCTTTTTGAAACAATTTTAAAAAATTTTTCTGGAGTAAGACTAAAGTGGGTCTGGGTGCGGCAGAGGTTAAAACGGGTGCGGGTTGGGGTGCGACACATTTTTAAGCCTGCGAATGTTTTGCAAAAGAGAAACCGCCATTTTCCGCGTTGACGAGAAATTCTGAAAAAAGTCCTACCCGGAAAACCCTACGTCAGTCCTTTAAATATGATGAAGAAAACGATTTTTCTATTTAACCTCCAAAAATCATGAATTTTTTAGAAAAACTGACTTTTCTAACAGTATTTTTGATAAAAAATTTTCTTCTACGCTCAAAAAAGCGCTCCGTAACTTTGTAGGTTTAGTCGAGACGAATCGTTTGAGTGGTCGATCATCAAAAACGGACGAGTCTATGACAAGTTCTATTCTTTTGAAAGCGGCTATCTTTTTCGAAAAAACATCCGACGGACTTGCACACATTTGCTTGATTGCCAATAAAAACAAGATTTTATTGAAATTCAGGCAATTTTATTTCAACAAATTGTATCGTGAATTGCCATTTTCTTCCAGAAAAGTCAAATGAGCCAGAATGAATAAAAACTCATGAGAGCATTTATAAAAACACTTTAAAACAATTTATTAAGCAATAATAAATATCTTTTACATGTCTTGAAAACTTTTCATTAGTTTCAAAAAAAGCCCAACTTTTGCGCGCCGTGTAGTTATAGCGTCAAATCTGACAGGAAGGGGACGGTACTTTGATGGTCATAGATTTTTTCCGTACCACATTAAAAATGTACTAGGAGCTATATTAATAAGATTAAAGTAGGTCAAGAGTCGCAATTCGCTCATTGAAGCGAAAAAAATGGCTCCAAAAACTAATTACAGATTCAAAAAAGTATTGCTCACGGTGGGATTCGAACCTGAGGCTTTGAGGACAAGGGCTAACTTTTTATCCACTCAGCTATAATTCATATCCGCAGTAAATTGAAAAATAAGTCCGGAAGGGATTGTCAAGTGGTAAAGCTCTCACTTTGCACTCCGAAGGGCGAGGGTTCGATCCCGGAGGTCTAAATCAGAAATATCATAATTTAAGATTTCATCATACAAACTACAAAAAATCTAGAATTTCTGATTTCGACCTCCGGGATCGAACCCTCACCATCGTAGTGCAAAGCGAGAGCTTTACCACTTGACAATCCCTTCCGGACTTTTTTTTCCATTTACGGCGGATATGAATTATACGTAGGCAACCTTGATCATGTTGCGCAAATAACTGAAGATATAGTTTTATATGAGGAATACAATAAACTAAAACTAAAAGATGTTCAACAAAAAATATGAAAAACAGAGCTCTAATTCACAATGAGCGCATCTGATAAAAGCATCATCTTCATATCCATTTTTCATGCAAACTTCTGATTGAACATTAAAGAAGAATTGGACAGGAGTTTGAAGTCTTCCAACCGCAATAATATTAAAATTCGAGCAAATAAATTGCAAATGTTATTTAATTGCGATAAATGGTATAAAAACTATATCTTGAGTTATTATCACAAGGTTGCCTACGTAGCCGAGTGGATAAAAATTTATCCCTATGTCCACAAGGCCTCAGGTTCGAATCCCACCGTGAGCAATATTTTTTGCATCTGTAATTAGAAAATATTTTTTGAGTTTTTTTCGTTTCAATGAGCGAATTGCAACTTCTGACCTACTTTAATCGTATTAATATAGCCCCTAATACGTTTTTGACGTGGTCCGGAAAAAATTTGTGACCACCAAATACTGTCCCTTTGTGAGATAAATTTTTGATACAATAAATTAAAATGGAGTATTCAATGATGGTTCACGTATTCAACGATGGTATGAAAATTTTCAGATTGGATACGTCGAAAATGATGAAATATTAAATGTCATCGTAATAAACTTTCAGAAATTCGGTTATTGTGTGAGTATGAGTTACACCAAAATGGTGAACTTAAATCTCGATGGTTTGCTGTTGGAATAAACGTTGGATGGTCTTTTCGTAAATGATGAAACTCATGAAACTAATATAACTTTCAAAGAAAGTTATACTTATTTTCAAAGATATCAATCATTCTTTCTGAAGATGGTTGAACTGAAATGCCTCCGATCAACATTGAAAATAGTTTCACTTTTGAACCTGAGCCAGTTCCACAAGTTACTTTCAAAACCGAAGAAGCTTTTGATGCTATATCAAATCTTTGCATCGAAAACTGAAAACTACAAGCACGAAATATGCCTGTTTAGATAGGGTGCGTTCAAGCATGTTGAAAAAGTTGTTGAAACAACTTTTCAATAACTTTTTCAACGCGCTTGAACGCACCCATAAGAATTTGAAATAAATCTATTTGAATGAAAAATTTTTTTGCTTAATTTTGATCAAAACACATTAATTCATAAAAATGTCAACAAGCTTAAACAATTAACATAAATAAAATCGATTTAACCTTTCTTTCAGTTTCTAAGCCAATTCACAATTTTCTTCCACCAATGGTCTCCCATATTACCAAGACTAAGTGGGTTTTGTTCACTCTTGCCGACAATCCAAGACTGTTTGCTAATAATTGAGGCTATGTCTACAGCTTGATCAACCGGGAGAGTTCTCATTAAATTTCGTAATGCCACTTTTTTAGCTTCCGGGTTAAGCCTCTTATTGGTTATTATTGCTCGAGCTTTGGCTTGGTTTTCTTTTGACAGATTTTCAAAAGGTGCAGCTAGTGGTATTTCGTCGAGAATTTCTTTTGGAAGTTTCATTAAAATCGAGTTAAAACTTTCTATTTTCTTCATTGAATTTAATCCCGAATATTTTGAAATTTCTTGAAATTGTCTTTCGAGATCATCGATTTCCTAAAAAAAATAAAACATAGTTTTTAAAAGACGAACAAACTTTTTCGCTCAAACTAGTTTTACAATCTGTTGATTTAATGAAGAAGGTAGCACCAAATATTACAGTAATAAGAATCGATTTCATGATCTCATACAAATTTTGTAAGATAGATTAGCGCGATTTTCTGGTAAACTATTTGACGTATGACTTTTAGATCGTTTTTTACCACTCCTAAATATGACTATAGTTTGTTTGGATAGATCACGATTTTCTTTACATAAACATCTTTTTTGGCTATTTTTTGGTCGTAAGCTTTTAGAGTGGTTGACGGACGGTTGTTATTCCGTAACTTTGTTTCTGACCGATTGTTTCCATCCACCGGTTGTTCCGACCTGTTGTTCCTAAAACGACGTGTTGTTCTTAAAGGTAAAATCGGAACAACAGGTCGAAAAAGGAACAACCGGTATACATTTTCCGACTTGTTGTTCTATACCACCAAAAAATTCTTCTATGAACAACTGGTCATTGCCTTGGCCAAGCTAAGGACAAGACTAAGGCCAATGACAAGGCCAAGGCTAAGTCCTTAGCCTTGGCCTTAGTCTTGGCTTTGTTCTTGGCCTTAGCCTTGACCAAGGCTAAGGATAAGGCCAAGACTAAGGACAAGGCGAAGAACATCCGGCCGGTCATAAGAACATACAGCTTTACTTGTTGTTCCTACCCGTTTTTCCCGACCTGTTGTTCTTCTAAAAACTATTTTTGCCAAAAGAACAACAGATCAGAGCACCAGATCATTTTAGGAACAACCGGTCTAAGGGAAAAGAACAACCAGTCGGGGAACAAAGAACAGCCGGTCGAAAAGAACAAGCGGTCAAAGAACAATACGACAAAAGAACAAGTGTCATTTTACCTGTAGAGTACCAAGATCCGTAAAGAATGATGACGCAAAAAACGAATCGCTCTGTTTATTTGACCTATCGTCAAAAGTTTTGTTTGTTTTTTGGAAAATTTTAACCCAAAAAATAGCTTAAATTTTTGTAGTTAGTGATGCAAATTCGATAAATTGACCACTCGAGTGGTCGATCATAAGATTTGGATTTGTATATTCCGAAATATGAGCGTTTGAATACACTTAATAAAAACAGTCATACACGAAAAGGGCGACTCTCGGTATCTAGGCACCAAAATTTTTTCGTGAATTATGAACATAATACGACCCTGAAAACCTACAGTATCGACAAAAAGTCTTTACCCAAAAATATAAAAGATATAAAATAAATAAGATAATAAAAGTAGTTTAAAATCCATTATTGGGAGAAGAGATCTGGATGGTAGATATCATAATTTTCCGGCCTCTTTTATACGGTTTGATGTAAGCAGGTGATATCAATTTTTACAAGGTGAATAAACTTATAATATCTAGATAAAGGAAGTTATTTTTGTATAGCACAAAAGGAAGTAAAAGAGTAGAATTAGGAAGTAATAACACTAAAAAAAGCATCTTTTCATTGTTATTTTTAGGGCGAATTGACACATCATAACACCTAATATTTAACAATAAACAATCTACCTATTTTTTAAAAATATCGACGTTTACCCAGCTTTATACCTGTCAAAATATCGAAAAATATATTTATGAAATACGTTTATTATACTCTTTAAAGGAGACGTGTGCGTATTTGTGTGTATCTGTGCGGGCTAACTTTTTATTCGTCCTATTTTTTTAAAATTTTGTCATATATATGCCTAAAATTTTGTCCTGAGTCCAAAAAAGTATGTCTCGACCCTGGGAAAAATCATCTAAGGGGTATACAGGACCTTCCTACCCCCACCAAGGGTCCAAAAATCGATTTTCCAAAAAATTACTCTAGATTAACTGATTTTTGTACTCGGAGGTTTTCGACTATGGAGAACACGAATTCGAAGGTCCCGGCTCTTGAAAAAATATTCTAAGGGGTATACGGGACCCCTTCCCTCTGCCGGGGTCCAAAAATCGATTTTTCAAAAAGTGCACTAACTTTTCAACAACTTTTTCAACATGCTTAACCAGCTTTATACCTTTAGGCAAAGTGGTGAGCAAATTTTGAAACCTGTTTTATTCATCACTTTTTTTATAATCGTTTAAATGATAGCTGCACATGTTTTTACTAAAACATATTTATAAAACTAGTGTTGTTTGATCGGAAAAACAACTCGACAAGGATGTTTTGAAATCAATTTTCGTCATCATCTTTTGCAATCTAAGCTTATTTGAGGTAGTTATAAGTATCTATAGTGGCATAAATGGGGATACCAAAACGGATACTTTCACAAGTTTAAAAAAGTGCTATTTTTGGATAGGTGTTGCATGGAAAGATGGTCAGCGAGAAAAATGAGAACATACTTTTGGCCAAAAGCAACCGTATATCTGAGTCAAAATTTGTTCCATCACTTTGCCTAAGGGTACGTTCAAGCATATTGAAAAAGTTGTTGAAAAGTTTTGACAACTTTTCAACAACTTTTTAACATGCTTGAACGCACCCTAAAAATAAAAATTTACAAAATAAAACATTTCAACACATTTTATTTATCAATAAACAGAACATTTTTTAAAAATGACGTCATAATCTAATGAAAATATAAAAATGTCATAAGTAATCATTTTTCTATATAAATTGGTGTGTCGGATCGGATCAGGGTTCGAGTCATGGGTCGACGGCCTGTTTCAATTATTGACTAGAGAAATTTCAACGGCTAACTAATGTAACTTTTTTCAAGATAACCTACTGACTAGTTTGGTTTTTTATGAAGCTTAAATATAGATCTTTAAAAAAAATCAAACTAGTCAGCAGGTTATCTTGAAAAAAGTTACACTAGTCAGTCGTTGAAATTTCTCTAGTCAACAATTGAAACAGCCAGTAGGTCTGGGTCAAATTTTCGAGTTTTTTCGATCAAAAATAGGCGGATCATCGGGTCAGGTCGATTTTCTATCACTAATTTTTAGTACAGTGTGTCTCACGTATATTCATACCCTAAACTTTTGATCATATCTCGGATGAATAAAAAGATTTTTCGATGGGATTTTTTTAGGTGATAGATGGAAAGCTGAACAAAATTTTTTACAACAAATCCTGTAAAAAACTTTGAAATTCGCATATTTTACATTTTTATTTTTCACTTTGAAATTTTCAAAGTCGATTTTCTCCATCTTAACAAAATGCTAAACATTTAATTTTTTATGAACATATAGAGCTTTAGTGCCTCTAACACATTCAAAAAACGGTATATAAAACTTATTTAACAATGATGAGATATTTGACTTTGAAGCTGATAGTCAAAAAATGAGGCAAAAACAAAATGACAAACCCAGGAATCAAACTCTTGACCTTATGGCTGCTAGCCGAACCTGCTAACCACTACACCATCACTATAAGAAGCACGTGCACGCTTGGCACACCCCTGGCTGCGCTACTGGTTAACGCGTTCGGCCTTTCTTGGCGCACAGTTAGATATTAGAATAAAAATAGAAAAAAAGCATTTAATCATTCTCATCATTTAGGTTTAGACCGAGCAAATTTAACATTTAATTCATGACCATATATCTGGTAGTGACCATCCATATTGACTATATTTTCTGCATCTTCGGAGTTGAAATATTTGATGAACGCTTCAGTTTTCGACTTTGATACATATAATTTCTTTATAGGACATGTCGCAGTTTTGTCTATGCTTTTGGAATTGCCGAACTCTTGATCAAGAGCTTGTCGAAGTTCCAATAAGTCGTATTTTCGAGGTAGATTCGTAACTTTGATAGTATGACGTTCAGTTATAGTAGCCATTTTGGTGGAACGAATTCGACTCAAGGCATTATTAATTTCATATATAACTTGTCGGTTCTTACAGATATTATGCTGTAAAGCCTAAAATAGTTTTAGTTAGATTAGGTTTTTTATAGACAAAAACCATCCGGACTTTCCGGACGGTTTTCGTCTATAAAAAATCTAACCTGACCTAACCTAAAATAATCTTTTTCTTACTTTAAATTCTCTCAATGCTTTTTTCCAACTTGAGCTTCTCCGGAGACTTTTATTTTTATTATAGATCAATTTTCGAATCTTTATGATTTCCTCCAATAACCAAGGATCCTGCTTATTCCTTACGAATTTTGCATATTTACATCCATATTCATATTCGCATTCATATCGTTGTTCATATACTTCTTTATATGCTTTGAGTTGGGTTAGGTATTGTAGTCGAATTTCCTTTTGTTTCTGTATGATCGTTTGGAGAAATTAGATTCTTTTTTCTGCCCATACATTAAATTTAAGTAGAGATTGTTTTTCGGCAAGAAGTCTGTCAGATTTTCCCTAAATTTTATAAGACTTTATTTATTTATTTAAAATACTTACAAAACGAAATAGTCGAGCAATTTCAGTCGATGATAGTCGCTTATTAGTCGAGATTGACGACAAATTTATAGGATTTGGACGTTCTGAAGTAAAACTATTGTCTTCAGGATCCATAATTATTATAGAAAATAAAGATTAAGTATAAAGAAAAAATATACAAAAAAACAGATCAAGTATAAAATTTAGAAAATTATACGACCGACAGAAATCTCTTTATTCTAAAATATTGAAATAGATCAGATTCAACATGA
Organism: Acrobeloides nanus; assembly: GCA_900406225.1. Classification (NCBI taxonomy): domain Eukaryota; kingdom Metazoa; phylum Nematoda; class Chromadorea; order Rhabditida; family Cephalobidae; genus Acrobeloides; species Acrobeloides nanus. Next base: position 2,084 of record OZJO01024372.1, on the reverse strand, counting down.
GTAATAAATACCCATAAGTTCTCGTTTTTTGGCGAACTGCTTTTATTAAATGAATGCACAGTCATTCCAAATCTTTCTTCATAGACAAATGAATTGATGTTTCGAAACTAGTTTTTTCTAGTTTTTTTGGGTTTCTATGACATCAGTCCTTTAAATATGATGATGAAAACGATTTTTTAATTTTTTCATCAACAAACAAAGTAAATAACAAATCGGAGTTGTATTAAAAATGAGTTAATATTTTTATCTTCCTAAACGAACTTAAATAAACCGCGATGGTATAAATTACATTTATCGAAAAGTGTCACATCATAGCACCTAATGTTTGAGCAATAGTTCAATCTCCGAAATTAGCACATGAAATGTTTAAGAGACGATATCTCGAAAGTTCGAACCTAGTGCTAAACTGCTCGAGCGTCATTTACAAAATACCAAATTTTGGATTATTCGTAGATTTGTCTTGTGTTTTCGAGATTGTTCTTTAAATTTATTTTCCTTGAGAATAATTTGCAAATGCAATAAAAATCTCGAAAACACAAGAATTTAAACAAGTAGACGAAAAATTCCCAAATTAGTTTTTTGTTCATATTTTGTGTGCATAGATTGTGTATTACAAAGAAAACCTGAAAACTTGATATAAAATAAACTAACCACAAGAAACTCCATATATGATTATTTTATCCTGAAAAAATCGCGTCGAAAAAATCTTTTCTTGGAGCTAAGATATGAGCTTTGATTTTTGTCCCAAGTTTTTTGCCGCTACTTTATTAGAATTTGAATATACATACAGAAGACAGATTTCTAAAAATCCATTCTTAATATACTACAGTTCGAGGCGTTCTTCTTCGATTCTTCATAATTTTCCCAACTACTATACATGTAATACAAATAGCACATATTGGAACTGCAAGAATAATAACAAGGATTACCACAAAAACTGCAACGGACAGGCCCATAATCAATTTTCCAGCATTTTCCATATCTTTGTGACGTTCTTGTGATTGTTTCCAACGTTCATCAAATTCTTTTTGTGATTGTTTCCAATCATTATCATTAAAAAAATCAGCCTTGACTAGTTGAATATAGAAAAGGGAGAAAAATGCTACCAATACGAGAATTTTGAAGCTAGATAAAAAATAAGATTGGTTTGACATCAGTTCGAAATTATTTGAAAAAATTGATCTAGGACAAATATTTTATGAAAAAAAATCAACGAAATTATTGTATTAAAGGACCAGTTCAGTAAGTTATAATCATATAAAAATGATATATTTGAAGATCATGAAAAATGGAGCATTATTTGTTTTTACGGCATGTTCTGAATCGTTGTAGTTTTTGAGATAATTGCGTTTGAAATTTTGAATTTGTGTACAAGCTCTTCGTTGTAATACACAAACTTTTTTGAATTTTTTGCGGAAAAATCGATTTTGCATCAATTTTTTAAATTTTCATCAAATGAACATTGTAGCAATTTTTTATAGCTAGATGAGACTAACATAATGACACCAAAATTATCTAATTTGAACATTGTTTTGGGTTATTGAAACGAAAACATGAATCTGAATTTTCTTTTCAAGAACCCAAAACAATGTTCAAATTGGATAATTTTGGTGTCATTTTGTTTGTCTCATTTAGCTATAAAAAATTGCTACAATGTTCATTTTATGAAAATTTAAAAAATCTATGCAAAAATCGATTTTTCCGCAAAAAAGTTTGTGTATTACAACGAAGAGCTTGTACAACAATTCAAATTTTCAAACACAATTATCTCGAAAACTACAACGATTCAGAGCATGCCGTAAAAACAAAAAATGCTCCATTTTTCATGATCTTTCCGAATATATCATTTTTTCATATGGTTGTAAATTACTGGACTGGTCCTTTAAAGGGGGGGGGACTCATTTACCTCGGGGACTCCACTTAAGGACCACTTCTCAAATCTCAGTTTTTCCTGGTTATTTTCTACGAGCGACCACAGTTTCTGTCACCATTTTTCGTGGCGAGTCCGAATTTCGCAAAAACAATATAAGTTTGTCCTCAAGAAACCATATAAAAATTGAAAAAACAACATTTTGTCCTTAAAC
>OZJO01024371.1:0-12271 GCA_900406225.1 Acrobeloides nanus | reverse complement strand
AGCTCGTTACATCATAATTATTTTAATCAATTTTGGGCCCCTCTGGGGGTAATTTTAGGCGTAGAATCCGAAAAAATGATTAATTTTTGATGAAAAAATTTTTTAAGGGGTCAAAACAGGGGGTACTCCCTATTTTTGAAAAAAATTTTAAAACCCCCTGTTTTGACCCCTTAAAAAAATTTTTCATCAAAAATTAATAATTTTTTCGGATTCTACGCCTAAAATTACCCCCAGAGGGGCCCAAAATTGATTAAAATAATTATGATGTAACGAGCTGGACCATAGTCGAAACAACCTTAAAGGTTGTTTCGGCTATTGGTGTAACGAGCTGGACCATAGCCCAGTGTGGTTCTTATATACTATAAAACGGCCACATCTAACCTGAGAACGAGCTTTGAACTTTTCGTTTAAAAAATTACTAATATTTATTTCACATCCTAATAGAAAAAATTTCTGGCTACGTCACCGCCCCCCCCCGACTTCAATGGACATCTATCAGCCGTACAGCAATGGAAAGTCGAATTATTCTTATGGACCATTACGTTAAAGGTCGAAGATCGCTACTGGATGGCACCATCCCCCTACGCTCAAACGGACACTTATATTATAATGTTATGTTTTTGTTTATTTTTATCTTTCTATCTTGACCTGTATGTTTAAGCTTGGAGACGTGTCGATTGCGTCAAAATTATTTGCGTTTACGTAATTTTTGTTTGCGTCAATTTTCAATTGCGTCATCCAACATTTGCGTCAATTTTCGATTGCATCAACAGACATTTGTGTCAATTTTGACGCAACCAAGAATTGACGCAAATGTCTGGTGACGCAATCGAAAATTGGCGCAATCAAAAATTGATGCAAATGTCGGATGATGCAATTGACCTTTGACGCAATCAAAAATTGACGTAAATAATTTTGACGCAATCGACACGTCTCCTAAGCTTAATTTGTGTATATATTTGTGTATGTGCTTAAATAAACTTTATTGATTGATTAAATAGGTTCGAGCTATACATAAGTTCTGGCAAGTTCAAATTTTGTGAGATCAAATTTGGTTTGTTTCAAAATCAGAGTTCAATGAATCTCTCAAATCAGCTTAACATTTGTTAGTGAAATTGTGATAGTAAAGCTACCCATTTCTTTATCATAAGAACAGATCAAAGTCCAACCATCGGTGCGTAGTATTTTGTATATTCCAATTGCTGGATTAGTGACTTCTCCATAGGGCGAAAAATTAAAGTTGGCAAAAAATGGCATTATTTTAGCGTATACTTCTCTTCGAAATAGACGGGTACGTACTAAATTTCTAAAATTACTTTAAAAATCAGCGATTGACATACCTATAATTTCTTTTACTAACCAACTGGGATTTTTTTCTTTTAAAAATATCTAAAATATAATAGTATGCGTGGCTCACGGCGGGGAAAATGGGAAATTTTTCAAAAGCACTAGGCCAAAATTGGTCCCCCGGTAGGACATTATACCGCAATGCCCCAAAGGTCACTGGAATTTTCCTGTTTATTTTTTTCATATATGGTGATTTTGATATGTATGGCGCTGGTTCAATCCCCGCCGGCGATCATAAGTTTTTCCCTTTTCTTAAAAGGTACCCAAATCAGTTAATTTTTTGTACTCAGGGTTTTTCGACATGGAAAACTCGAATCTGAAGGATTGGCTTATAAATTTAAAATTCGATTTTTTTTATCATTCTAAACACTTGTAAAGTAATTTTGAACGATATAGAGCAGGTTTGAGTTCTATATGAGAAAAGGCAAAAACTTATGGTCGCCGGTGGGGATTGAACCGGCGCCATAGAGGCAACTTCTAGTGGTCAAAATAAAAAAATCCTTCAGATTATAGTTCTCCAAGTAGAAAAACCCCTGGGTACAAAAAATTAACTGATTTGGGTACCTTTTAAGAAAAGACAAAAACTTATGATCGCCGGCGGGGATTGAACCAGCGCCATACATATCAAAATCACCATATATGAAAAAAATAAACAGGAAAATGATCTACGACCAAAAATAGGCATATACAAAAAATTTCATGAAAATCATAAAAACCTTAATGTCGGGCCGGGATTCGAACCAGCGACCTTTGGGGCATTGCGGTATAATGTCCTACCAGGGGTCTATTGTTGTACTTGATTAGTGACAAGTGTCAAGTGATTAGTGACAAGTGATTAGTGATAAGTGACAAGTGAGCAAAAATGAATGAAAAAGTTGACAAGTAGGCACTTGACAAGTGACAAGTGATTAGTGAAAAGTGACAAGTTCATTTAAAAACTGACAAGTTTGTCACTTGCCACTTATCACTTGTCAAAAAAAAGTGATTAAGCTAAAGAGGTTAATCACTTTTGACTTGTCACTTGTCAAAATTGTGTTTAAGTAAAAATGGCGAAAATTAGGTGAAATATCTATTTATGAAATGTCTATTTGGTGAAATGTATAATCGCCGTTTTTATGTATTTTTTAATAAACAAATCGATACAAAACATAGTATTTTCCAATAAACTCTTTGTATATGAATTATATTATAAATAATTCATATACTTTTAATTTTTTATAATTTGAAAATACTTTTTTAGACATGCTTTCAGATTCTGACGATAGTATTAATATCCCACAAAGGAAGCGACCTCGTTTCAAAAAGAGATTAACCTATGAAGAAACCGATCAAGAATTCAAGGAACGTTACCGATTTACAAGAAGATTGTTTCAATTGCTTTTGAATGAAGTCGAAGATGCCTTAGAAAAACAGAGACAAAAAGATTCGGATTTGTCGGCTAAGCAAAAATTATTGATAGCTTTAAGGTTCTATTCAAGCGGCCATTACTATTATAGCTTGGGAGACATGCAAGGTAATTCTTATGGTTTATTATTTTTGATCATTTTTGTTTTTATAGGCGTTCACAAGTCAACAATATGTCGAGTTGTTAGAGAAGTAACTCATGTGCTAAATGAGTCTTTACATGAATATATTAAATGGCCGGATTCGCAGAGAGAGAGGTTGGAAATGTCTAGGCGTTTTTTTGAAGCTGGGATACCCGGTATACCGAATATTTGTGGCTTGATTGATGGCACTTATGTCAATATAACCCCGCCTTCTGAATACGAAGCCCAATTTGTTAATAGGTAAGTTTTTTAGTTCTATGTAACAGTGACATATCCAGAAATTTTTTATGGGGGCCCTTAATTTTGTTTGATTTTTCAAAAATCACGTTAGTCCCCTTGTTTTTCGCGCTAATAGGTTTTCGCGCCAGTTATTAAAAAATGATGGTTTTGGTGAAAAAATTAAAATTTTTGTCATTTTTGGTGAAAAATCATAATTGGAGACCATTAGAATTTTTTTAAATTTGGGGAAAATATAGGGGGGACCATTAGGAAAAATTTTCATTTTTTTCGTTATGGGGGGGGGGCGCCTCCTCTGTATACGTCACTGCTATGTGAGCATAATGTTCTTTGTAGACATCATAATCATGCAATTAACGCTATGGCTGTATGCGGCGCGGATATGGAGTTTTTGTACTTATCTTCGAGATGGCCAGGTTCGACTAACGATTGCCGGGTGCTGAGAAATTCTAGCCCTCATGACCGATTTGAAAATGGATGGCGTCCGTTTGATAACGCTGTATTATTAGGTTGAGTTTTTCATTTTAATAGAATCTTCTTTATTTTTAGGAGATTCTATATACCCGCGAAAGAGATGGTTAATACCACGAGCGCAATGGTTAATACCAGGAGTGGTCCCACGAGCGCAAGCTCATCTATATTATGAGTGAGTTTTTATGGTGAGAGTAGGGTTTATCCCACATCTTAAAATGACACAGGACCGTTTTAATCGGTTGAGACGGCTTGAAAACGATGAAAAGCCACCCAAAAAATGGAACCGACTTGTTTTTCGCTATTTTTGGGGTACCCCAAAAATGGTAAAAAACAAGTTGGTTCCATTTTGAGTTGGTTTTTCATCGTTTTCGAACCGTTTTCAACCGATTTAAAGCGGTCCCTTATCATTTTGAGATGTTGGGTAAACCCTATCCTTGCCGTTCTTATAGTATTAATATGAGAAAAAAGTGATGCTTATTTTTAGAAGCCATGCTAAAATCCGTAGTAAGGTAGAGCGATGTTTTGCTTTGTGGAAAGGACGATTCCGAATTCTAAAAGAGGCTATACGGGTAAATGATCCAACATACGCGGCTGTCATCATTAAAGTTACTGCGTATCTTCATAACTTCTTAATTAAGCGGCGAATACCCGAAGAAAACGACGACGAAGAAATCCTCGAAGAAGAAATGCTCGAAGAAGAATAAAAGTTGTATATCATGTTGTTTTTGTTGTTGTATATCATGTTACTTTTGAATTGTTTAAAAACTTGATTTGTTCAACTTCTCCAGAATCAGTAGCTTGGGAAGGCTTCAAAAACAGAGTTTATAGGAGGAATAAAAACATTTTATGAAAATTAACCGGCCGGAAAAACCGAATCGAATAAGTTAAAAGTACTAGATAAATGAGCCTTCAAAACTGAAAATTTCAAAAATCTAATGGTCCCCGTTATGATTTTTCATAAAAATATACCAAATATTTCATTTTTTCAACAAAAATTGTCATTTTTCCGTAAAAATCCGGTTAATTTAAATCTAGCAAACCAATCAAACCTAATAAAAACAATAACAAACCAAATAAATGACAACTATATTTATTAATAATATTCAAATTGATGAAATTCTTCGTCCACCGGAATTGTCGATGTTGTCGGTTCCATACTATTATTCTCNTTCGGGTTTTTTGGGTCCCAGACCCAAGGGCTCACTTGGTCATATTTTTTAATTCTAAAATTCTAAACCACAGAACGTCATTTCAATAAGTTTTTGCTCTTTGATAAGTTCGACAGCAAGTCAGACAACATAGAAAACTTTTTTAGCTCAAAAATAATTAAAATTTTTATGTTGTCTGACTTGCTGTCGAACTTATCAAAGAGTAAAAATTTACATATTTTACGGAAATTTACAGTTGCGCAACACTAACAAGGAATGCTCATAAAAGTTTTATTTTCGCTTCGTCCCATTACCTGCTCGTTATAAAGCTCGGTTTGAGCTTTAATACAATTGAGTTTTGCCATTTTAATTTGATCGTCCAATGATGCCTGACGTTTACGCTAAAAAAGCAGTTTAAAATATTAGAGGTTAGAACTTACCTTATTCAAATTAGAGGCCAGCATTTGCATTTGACTTGGTCCAACTTCTGAATCTTTAGTCTGTACTCCCATTTCTTCTGATTCTTCCACAAACTGCGATGTATTACTTCCTAATTCCTTTTCAAAAGTTGACATAGGCTGCCCAGTCTCAGACACATTTAAACCGACAACGGTTGGTGACTCACGATCAACAATCTCCAATAAAAGATTTTCAGCCTTAAAATACATAAATATTACTTAATAATCAGCAAAAAAACTAACATCGGTTAATCTTCCTCCATCAAATCCGGATTTCTTGTAGTTGTCCACCTTTTCTAAGGTTCTTTTCTTGAACTGACCATATATTCCATCTCTTACATATTCCGGAGTTTTTCCAACGAATTTTTCAATGCCTTCATTCGCACAAAGATCCCGTATTTCGGTCCATTTATCCATTTTCTTTTGATGTGTGATGTTTCCATTAGCTGCGGTAAACTTAGTAAATAATAATTCCTTATTTTCTTGAACCAACTTCAAAAAGAAAATGTCAAAGTCTCGCTTTTTTTTGGTTTTATCGCTTATCTTTGGCATCTTTCAACTAAAAGGTGGTTTAATATCTAAGGGTCCGCGCTAAACAACGCTAATTGTCGGAAATCGTCGTAAATCAACGCTAATTCAACATTAAGCAACGCTAATTGTCGAAAATTTCCGACAATTAGTGTTGCTAAAAAAAATTTGAGTGCATCATAAAAGCTACAAAAGGTATAAAAGTTGTTTGAAATCATAATTTTTTAAATTAAAAATGCCCAAAACTTGTTAAATTATCCATTTTTAATAGGAAATAACTACTTATCACTTTGACTTGTCACTTTTGACTTTTCACTTGTCACTTTTTAAGCTACTTGTCACTAATCACTTGTCACTAATCACTTGACACTTGTCACTAATCAAGTACAACAATCGACCCCNCTTGTCACTTTTGACTTTTCACTTGTCACTTTTTAAGCTACTTGTCACTAATCACTTGTCACTAATCACTTGACACTTGTCACTAATCAAGTACAACAATCGACCCCAGGGGACCAATTTTGGCCTAGTGCTTTTGAAAAATTTCCTATTTTCCCCCGCCGTGGGCTATAAGCATGCTCTATCAGAGAAAAAAATTTCAGGACTTTTATAGCTAAACTAGGGACGTGCACGCTAGGCTCGGGACCCGACCACAAGAATGGCCCTTTTTGGCCCGGTTGCAAGCGGAACTTTATGAAGTAAATGCCAGAAATCCAGAACCTGTTGAAAAAGCTCTGGAACTTGTACTACAATTTGAAAATCTCTTTATGGTCCGACAATCTCTCACAATCCCAAAATCTCGATTATGACCGCGATTTTCCACTAAAATTAATGGTCGTTTTATGGATATTTTATAGACGATTTTGGCATGGTCTAAAGTGTTTTTGACGCGTTTTTTTTGCACCCTATGCCAGGACTTATGTCACCCTGTGCCAGGACTTTTGCACCCCCGCCCTGTATTTTTGACGCGGTTTTTTTCAAAATATGGTAATAGCCTAGAATTTGATTATAAACAGCTTTTTTATGGCTGATTTTCCACCAATTTTTGAAAATCTTGCACATCCCTATAGCTAAACTGCATAAAATAGAAAACCGCTCAAAACTCTGACTAAGCTACTGGATAGGTGAAAAGAATTTCAATTAATTACCATTAGATAGTCTTCTAAGAATGTGTCATCCGATATAAATTCGATCACTAGACCATGAAAACGGCTTGATTTGTTAAATCGCATAATTTGCCCTATTTTAGTATTTTTCCAATTATTTAAATCTCGTATTTTGGTTTTTGATGGAAAGTTGACGATTTCCCATCGATTCGGTTCGAGTAAAAAGTTTTGAAATTCGTATCTGTCTAAGGTAATTTCGGCTTCGTTTGTATGAATTAACTCATTGCAAATAGGCGGAAGATTATCTAACAGTTCTTGGCAATGTTCTTCCTTTGTCATGCATTTATCATACATATCACTATCAAAACGTCCGACGATTTTCCGTACCATTATTTTCGTACCACTTGTTTCAACTAACATTCGAAGCTTCTTAACGAATGCATAAATACTCGAACGGTATAGTTTTAATGATGAAAAGACTGAAGTATATAGGATGTGGTTGTTGAGTTGAAATGTTTGAGTTGAAAAAAAAACAAGGTCTAGATTATTGAAGTCTTCGAGAGGGCAAAAACAAATATCTTGCTTCGTTTCATGGTAGCGTATTGATCCATGAGAACGTCGTGGTAAAAATTGCTCGTGATCTTTAAATGAAAATATTAAAATTATGGCACAACTAAATAGGTTCACTCACTTTGTATGACTTTGTTCCATGATTGAGAAAACAGTTGACATTTTTCGATATTATTGCGATCACAAAATTGTAAAATGTCACAGATAGTTTCTGTCGGAATAAGAGATCTTGAGAAAATTTGCATAGTTATTTCTCCAATTAAAGAATTATGCATGAACACTAAAATTTTTAATCATCGTGTTCAGCGCAAAATAAACATATTTGAGCATTTGAAATGGTGTGCAACCTCTAAAAAGGTCAATTTCGGCCCATATAAATGTTGGACGTTACAGTAATGTTACAGGTGTTTTTTACACTTTAGTATTTTGAGCATAACTTTTGATGGTTAAATCCAATTTCGATGATCTTGGTATCGTTGGATTGCTGGTGATATGGGCTACAACTTTTATATTAGGTGTATGGGGTCATTTCGTGGAAAAAGTTGTCGAAAAATTAGAATTTTTGTAAAAATTAGGTTTTTTGAAAAAAATCCTGCCCCCAGAAGGGTCAAAAATTCAAAGAAATGGTTCTAGAAAAAATTTTGTTCCGACGTGTTTCTCCGGTTGGCTCTAAAAATTATCTACAACACCCCTACATTGTTTTAGGCTTGGTCCCGGACCAAATCTCTTCTCGCATAAGACTTTTTTCTGGCTCGAAAAGTTAGGATTTTTGAAAAAGGAAACGGATTTTTTTCAGAATTTTTACACAAATCCTAATTTTTCGACAACTTTTTCCACGAAATGGACCCATAAACAAATATAAAAGTTGTAGCCCGCATCACCAGCAATCCAACGACACCAAGATCATCGAGATTGGATTTATCCTTCAAGAGATATGCTTAAAATACTAAAGTGTAAAAAACACTTATACCATTCCTGTAATATCCAACATTCATATGGGCCAAAATTGACTTTTTTAAATGTTGCACACCATTTCAATTGCTTAAATATGTTTATTTTGCGTTCAAATTTCATATTACATACTCAGTTTGCCTAGTGCCGCGGAAGTTCGAACTTTCGAGATATCGTCTCTTAAGACGCTCCAGTTTTCGAACGCATCAAATACAAAAAATTTGCGGGCATTTAAGAATTTTGTTGCCTGATTCAATAAATGCTGTTTATTGAAACGAAAAAAGTTGGAAATATTTTCAATTTCCGAGAATATTTCCAGAAATTTGGAAATATTTCAAATTTCTATCATGCAACCCTAGTGGGGAGGGGTAGATCTGACTCGCCTATTCACCTATGCTTATTGGTAGACTTAATATTTATTTTAGAATTTTCACATATAACTATTTTTTAAATCCAGTTGGAATTTTTATTCTTTGACATTAAAGGGGGGGGTGTACTTTGTAGCCGCATCTCGAAAAAAAATTTATTTTTACAAAAACGATCCTATTAGGGGTAAAATCATGCGAAAAATCGATTGCGCGCATCGAAAAATTCTGAAAAAATTTTTCGGGGGTCAAAAANCCTAAAAAGATCATTTTTAGGGGTAAAATCATGCGAAAAATCGATTGCGCGCATCGAAAAATTCTGAAAAAATTTTTCAGGGGTCAAAAAATTGAGAAAAATGCGTCAAAATTAGGGGTTGTAAGTTTTAACCCCAACAAAATTATTTTTGCGGGTTTTAGACCCCCGAAAAATTTTATCAGAATTTTTCGATGCGCGCAATCGATTTTTCGCATGATTTAACCCCTAATAGGGTCGTTTTTGTAAAAATAAATTTTTTTCGAGATGCGGCTACAAAGTACACCCCCCTTTAATCCAATTTCTTCTTTGTTTAAAATAAATTCAAAAATGATTTATAGATTTTTATATAACGCCAAAAATTTTCTTTATAAAAATAAATTTTTTTAAACCATTAGGCATGTCTTTTAACAGTCGGATGTTTAGGATGTGTTCAAGCATGTCAAAAAAGTTGTTGAAAAGTTGTCGAAAAATGTAACTTTGCCTGATTTTCAATAAAATCGAAACTTTTTTTTGACAACTTTTCGACAACTTTTTTGACATGCTTGAATGCGCCCTTAGCAAAAAAATTTTAGTTCAAACAAAACGGGTTTTCATGTTGATTATGAAAATAAAATTTGTTGAAAAAATCCAGGGTAGGGTCCCCATCTTTGTGTGTGCCTCCTAGAATTTTAAATGTTTTTTTGTAATTGCTTAAGCTCCTCGTAGAAATTGAGACTTCATTGAACACTCATTGGAATCTGAGAATCTGCCCTACAACTTGTATTGATATACCAAGTTCCTGCGTCAATAAATAGATAATCATACATCTTTGTGACATATACCTTTTACATGGTTTGATATAAATCGGCCAATTTTGACCCTGCTAAATCAAACACAGAGATCGTTATATTTTTGTAGCCCAAATTCAGGCACTATTACTTTTTCCCCTTTTTGGTTTTCCTCTCTTATTTTTTACTTTTACTTTTTTACTCTTACTTTTTTCCCCTTACTTTTTTTCCCTATTACTTTTTTACTTTGAAATTTGTGTAAAATCGGGAAAAAAGTACGAGGAAAAAAGTAAGAGAGAAAATAAAGAGGAAAAAATAATAGTGCCCAAATTCAAAATGATAATTTGTTATATTGGGTATAGTATGTTTGGGAACAAGTTTTTGACTTCACTTATTCTTGAAGAATGGCAATTTTTCGAAGTTTTTAGCCAACAAAAACCTAGGTTAAGGGTCATCCATAATTGCGATTCCAAAAATCGCGATTTTTTTTCCCCCCCCCCCCCCGTAATCCTTTTAATGGACAAATCGAGAAAAATTATAATGAGCGTAACTTTTTGGGTGACCTCCCCCCTCCTCCTCTTATCTTTTTTGCCACAAAATTTGATTTGGCAACTTTTTTGATCGCAAACCAGCTAACAAAAAAATTTTGGACCTCAACTAGCACAACCCTCCGATTTTGGAGGAGGGGCCTTTAAACCTTTCACTGATTTTTTTCTTTTGTTGTTTTTATTTTCCATTCTTTTATCCAAAATTTTTCTCTCTCTTGAAAATGGTTCTACAAGGTGTACTTAAATTTCTGTCCCAACATCTCTACTTAATTACATTAGCAAGAATAGATTCATTAGCTGATTTTGTTGTATGCGGGGGGGGGGTTTCAACGTTGAGAACACGATCCTGATGCGAATTTTCGATTTTTATCTATAGATACCCCTTCATTTTCGGCAGTATCACTTTTCGTACAATTGTTTTCGTACGGTACTTTTCGTACAAGTACTTTTCGTACGGAACTTTTCGTACAATTATTTTTCATACGGGCTTTTCGTACAGGTACTTTTCGTACAAATACAAGGGGGAGGGGGCAAAGGTCCTCGCGTAAGGGGCGGTATATCCTCGCATAAATTGCTCCTTAGGCGAAGACTTTTCGCCCCCTTGGCAAGTAATTTTGCCCCCTCCCTTTGTATTTGTACGAAAAGTACCTGTACGAAAAATAGTTGTACGAAAAGTACCGTACGAAAAGTACTTGTACGAAAAATAATTGTACGAAAAGTACCGTACGAAAACAATTTACGAAAAGTGATACTGCCTCATTTTCGCTTCAATATAAACTTCACTTTTCTCTGATCATGGCCATGGAAGCATTTTCAAGCCAAGGGTGCTCGCAATCGATTCCCCACGTAAAATTACCCCCTAGGGGGTCGTTTTTAGAGACAAAATTTCGGGTCCCGTAAATTAAAGTAAAAATCATAAAAAGTCCACTATTTGCCTCACCCCATAAGGGATATTTTTGCGCAAAAAATTTGAAAAAGTTGGTTTATTATATTACAGCCGGAAATATTACAACGAAAACATGTACTTTTTTCAAATTTTTTGCACAAAAATTGAATTTTTTTTTGCTCAAAAATGAAAAATAAATATTTTTTAATCGCTAACAATTCATAATTTACAATAGTAAAGATATGTAAATTGAATTTTGACGATTTTAGTGCAACAATTCAAAAAAGTTTATGTATTACAACGAAAATATGTACACAAATTCAAATTTCAAACGAAAATATTTCGGAAACTACAACGATTCAGAACATGCCGTAAAAACAAAAAATGCTCCATTTTTCATGATTTTTCTGAACATATAATTTTTTCATAGTTTTTTCCGAGTGGTCTGGTCTTTTAATTTAAAAAAGAAATTACGTCATGACAATCAGGAATGTTCGTCCATTTGAACAAAACGTGTTTCTCATATCAAAAAAGACTATAAATCTTTGGAACTACTGTAGATCAGCTACCGCATTGAATGTGAATTTTTTCAAAAAAATTTTTTTCCGATTTTCTTGTAAAAACCGACTTTTTAGGGTAATTTCTAGGCGAAAAATCGATTGCGCGCATTTTCGAAGCGTGAAAAATTAAGTTTGACCCTGAAAATCAGGGTAGAATTGCGTTTCGACGCGAAAATTTTTTTCTGATTTTCTTCTAAAAACCAACTTTTTAGACTAATTTCTAGGCGAAAATCGATTCTCGAAGCATGAAAATGCTTCCCTGACCCTGAATCAGGGAAAAAGTTGATTTTTTAAACGAAAATTCCTCGAAACAGGGTCAAGGAAGCGTTTTTACGCTTCGGGAATGCGTGCAATCGATTCCCCGCAAAATTTTAGCCTAGAAAACATGTTTTTCAGAAAAAAAATCGAAAATTTAGATTTTTCGATTTTTTTCATTATTGAAGCGAAAAAAAAGAAAAATCTAAATTTTCGATTTTTTTCTGAAAAACATGTTTTCTAGGCTAAAATTTTGCGGGGAATCGAT